>OOFE01003729.1:12223-36651 GCA_900323365.1 Monocentris japonica
AAGAGGGGGTTGTGGGGGGGGGGATGGAGAAGGAGAAACAGTAAGAGAGGAGAAAACTTAATTAAAGCCAGCCTGCAACAACAAAGAAATGTCTCAGCCCTTACCAGGGGCGACATGCACCCAAAAAATCTGAGGGGGCACAGAGAGAAATGCAAGCTTGCACACTGTGTGACCTCAACATTTTTGTCTCTTTTGTCTTACTGGACAAATAAATAAAATCTTTATACCAATATGAATTTCACATGGATGTACCTTTTGAATCAGATTTCTGTCTAGGCTTACCATACCTCTTGAGCTGTCAACCTCATGTGATGGGGCTTTGGCTTTTTCACCCTTTGCTTTGAAGAATGAAGATATTTTTCTCTGCATTCTTCTCTGTAAATATGAAATTGAATTCAGTGTAGGCTACTGACTTGGCGCTTTTCCATCAACACCGGTCCTGGAGACACATGCTACACATGCTTTTTAATTTTGCAAGAAAATATTGGAAAAATGAGTGATTCGAGTGACGCCCATAACGCCTCAGATTGGAAACGCGGGCCGGTTCTTAAGGTTGGCTGGTTCCAGTGCTCAGCACCGACTAGGGCACCGGCTCGTGAACGACAGGAATGAACCAAACGGGAAGAAAGGGGAGTTGATTACCAAAATTCTGTTTAGAGAATACTTTTGAGTGAATTTACAGTCATCTTCTTTTGGAGAATTAAAAAAATTGCTATATTTAGATAGATTCTGAGAAAGCTAAATCTGGAATCTGGAAACGTCGCCACTGGCCCTTACCATGTCAGGCATAAAATTAAAACATCTTTCCCTACATTATTTGTGTGTTTTTCCTGAGCGGCGGATAGATTCGGTCTGCAACCTGCACCAGTGATTAATTACACAAACAATTATTATGCCTGTCGTTTCGCAGCGGGGTTAGGGCAAGCACATCAGTGAATTCCTCCCTGAGCCAGAACAGGTTTGAAACGGCCGTTTACGAGTCACTGGACGACAGAGAGAAGACTTTTAACCTGACAGATTTTCCTTTAGTCGCAGCCTCTGTCCCAACAACCTTGGGGTGCATTCCCAGGTAAATGGCCGGCATCAGTGTGTATGTACTGAATGGTGTCCTGTATATACTGCATCATACAATATACTGTCTGCATGTCCATTATGAATGTACTCTATGTGCTGGACTGTGTATTACACTGTTATGTACATTTATGCACCATAAGTTACTCCATCAAGTCCATCAGCATGTTGTATTTATATCTCATGATGTATAAAAAATTTCCTGCAAAGAAAAGAAGTAAACCCAATCAATAAATGTTAATATTCCATCTACATTTTAGGCGTTGTGTGGACCCTCTTATCCAGAGCTGTTTAAAACGAATGAGCAGGACACACGCCTGGGACCAAACCTGCAAAACCTTCCGGTTGCAGGGCGGGTCTTGCTAACAACTAGGCCACCCTGCTGCCTGCTGTTGCCTGAAAAAGCAGAGGATGGGCTAATGGCTCAAGTAAGGACAAATCCTTGTGAAGTGCTGTGCGTGACTTTCCACGATCCGTCAAAGGTGATTAAATCTACCTCTGAGGTTGGCCACGGCAACGGCTCCCCGGCAGGAAAATGCAACATATATACAGTTTAATTGCCTGACTACCGCCAGGGACAAAACAAAGCCCAAACAAGCCAGATCTTTGTTCTCGTAAAAATAGAACAAAATTACACAATAAACAGTTTGGGCAAAAGAAAAATGACTCAACTCAACTTTAAATGATAACTGCTGGCACACCTCAGTTTACAGGTTACAGTTGCTTTTACACAACCAAACAGGTTTGATCAATTTGATCTTTGATACTTCGTCAAAGTTGACTAGCTGCCATCGCCTGTCGATCTGCTGACCGCTGCCCAGACCTTCTTGATCCCCACCATTCATTCAAAATCATATTATGTACCAAGTACAATAAACGTGCAGGTGACATTGGTGTACTTCTCTAGTATCACAGTGCATAACAACACACATGGTACAAAGAAGTCTTTGTGTACAGACTTGTTGTAGATTAGAAACTTCATTAACACTGACCCATGTGCCTGGTGTTTTTTCGTGGATATGTTCTCCCCTCACTTTTATCCGCAAGGTTCAAATGAATGTCAGTGGAACTGAGAAAGCAATGCACTACGTTATGCAACACACCGGCACGCTCTGCTTAGTCGTTTCCTTCACGGTAACAGAAGTGGGCTTGGGGCTGGAAGGTCACCGCTTTGAAGGCACTTAACTCCCAATTTCTCCGACGGCGTTGCTCTATGACCGAGAGAACACCGTTTGTACCGAGTAACTCCCGGGTGTGAATGTAACTGTATGGATGTAAAGCAGTAATAAAATAAATTAAAGCCTTGGGAATAAAAACGACACCAACTGGACACTACCCATCATGGCGGTGACCGTTTCTTAACTCTGCTCAATTGCTCCCAGAGTTATGATTTCCAAATGTGTGATGTATTCTCATTTCCCTTGTGCAGCTGCTCCTGTGGTCTGGCAACTGCTTTGGTTTATGTAATGACTGCAGAGACACACACACACACACGCGCACACGCACACACGCACGCACGCACACACACACACACACACACACACGCCTGACTGAGTCACTGGATGGCCAACGCTGTTGCAGGCTGAGACAGAATCATTACAAACACTTTTATTAAACTGCCATACTACTGCATACAGGCCTTTATTCCACGGTTCAGTGAAAAGGACTCAGGAGAATGACTACAGTGTGTGTGGGCCAGCATCCTGTGATACCCTGAGCTTAGGACAATAAAATAGATGGCATCAGTAAGGATACGCCTCTTTCCTATCGCCGAATGCCAGTTTTGTGAAATAAATCATTGACAGTGGTATACAGGTAATGGTAAATAAGTGTACAAAACATTAGGATTACTCTGACTGCACAGAACTGACCAGAGGAAAATTATGATCCCTTAGACAACTGAGACATGGATTGTGTAAAAGCAGATGATTCTAATGTTTTATCTCGATGGCTGATAGAATTCATTGCAACCCCCAACAAGAGTAAGCATTTCAAGATTATAACGCTATTAGCCACTTGTACACAGTACATTGTGATTTTTCAGGGGGATGCTTTTCCAGGATTCCAGGTTTTTCAAAGCACATCCAATTCATTTCTAATATTATGGCTTTCTTGCTTTTTGTGTTCCTCATCAACTCCCTGACAGTGCCTGCCTGTCGAGGGTCTGTCCTACTAACTTCCATTTGTGCACATTTATGTTGCGGTAAGGTCAGTGTTGCGTTCTGAAGGAGCACTTTGACATGGAAAGAGTTGACAGAGAGGCTGTGTAGTGTACAACCACTAGTGACCTTACAGCTCCTCAAAGTTCAGCTGAGAGTACAATGAGACTGGGCTTTCGTTATTTACTGGAACATTACCACCACAAACTTAGACATAGAGGCTCTGTACAGTTTCTGTGGTCGTATCCACCAGCTTCTAATTACAAAAATACACAACAAGAGCTCCACTTAGTGGGCAATGCAGAATACCGCAATGCTATAATGCATTAGTTGCAATCCACCGCACATGAAGGAACTATCTTATCTTTCAATATTGAAATGATTATCCATGGGAAGATGCTGCTCTGAAGACTGTATGAAGCTCACGTCTGCCAGTTACACTTGTGCTCTTCATCAAGAAGTCTTTGCCAAGGTTACTGCAGCATTTCCTGAAAGTATTTCAGGTGAAAGTATTTCAGGTGTTTTCTTGATGATAGTTTGAGGCCACACATTGATATTTTCTTTGTGTTCTTCTTTTAAGTACACTCTCCCCTGGTTACCTTTCCAGCAGTGTAGTTGAGAGTATCGTCTGTAAAAATAAAGACAATGATGAATTGGGCTGCAATATAGCATGAAGAGAGCACCTACACATTCAACTTAGACCTCATTTACTTTTTCAAGACTAGCTCAGTGCCTACAATTATGCCACAAAGGCATAAAAGAGACAGAGAAACCCAGTGCTGGTATGCTACCATTGAAGCAGGTCTTGATCTCATGATTTCCCATGTAACAAATCAATATTTTCTCAAACCATTGCATTCGTGTTGTTACTCAACGAGTGACATTAAAGGAATAAACTCGAACAAACATCAATCTTGTGGTTGATGGTAAGTAATTTTATTGGGGGTTTTTCTGTTTATTTTTGATTAATGCTACCTAATTGGAGCTTGCTAGCTAGCGCTGTTAACTCATTAAAACGATGTCACGATATTTGTAGCTGCATGAGACTACTCCATAGATCCAATCGGTCCAAATAAAGCCACCCATCAACCAAGTTGCCCGCAATGTGAATGCAGGATTAAATTGACCTACCTTGTAGTGACCCAATGCCTCCGCCAAATGAAGCTAAAACACGCTCCAGAGATACCTCGTCTGTATGAGCTATGATTGTGATAATCACGCCCATGTGCAAGATACTCACTCCTACATGATTTCAGAAAACAGAATTTGGGCTGGCCCTCAAAACACTCGAAAAGTGCTGATAGGAGGTTTTGCCATTTCTGCCTAAGCAAAGCATGGATCCTGACCCCAGCCCCTGGTAACTCCACTCCCATCATAAATAAAATTAGTAATTAATAAACTAGATAGTTGTTGTTGTAGTAGTTGGATGGTAAAATAGAGGAAGTGCATGATGAATTTTAGAATCCACCAGCCACTATGGCTGGTGGTGAAATAGATGCTGCACTGATCACCATGTTACAGTCATGGAATTAACACACATAACCGCCTGAAATGGTGAATGGCAGGCATTTATAGACGCAAACATGACATGAGCAAAAATTTGAGAAAAATTTATACAAGCATACTCCTTTGATACAACTTAATATTTACCAATACACAAAATCTCATGAAACTCCTTGCAATATTAAACCAGTCTGAGCACCTACATGGAAACCTGGCTTAGCTACTATCAGTGATGACAGTCCGGACCTTAGTTTGGATTGGTTAAAGTCACATTCAGCAGTTGTAAAATAGCTAATAAACACACTTCACAGTTAATATTAAACTGAGTTTGAGTTTCTGTAGGTGGCGCTCTTTTCTTTGTCTGTTCAGCCATGGTGGCTATCGCTGCTCATGCTAACTACCCAGTTCTTCTGCTATTTATTTTTTTATACTTTCTGCTGCAGGAAACATAAGACGCATCACTTCCTGTGGGGCAGCGTTACCTGACACCGGGTGTTTGGAACAGCAAATGTAAAAAGCTTTCATGAACTGGGTAGAGGTTGAATCACTGTTGTGTTGTATCAATCAGAGATTGATACAGTATATAGTACAGTTATAGTAATAATAATCTGTACTATATTATAGTAATTAATCACTGTAAAGTATGACATCTCAAATCACAAATGGCTCATTGAATTCAACCCACGATACCAGACAGATGAAAGTGTAACATGTACACCTGCTTACCTGGGCAAAGGACTCTTGTCAGTGATGCCTTCACTTCCATCAACTCTGGGTTCTCCATAGAGTCTTTATTGGCATGGAAGCTTGTGAAGTGCAGTGCAGGCCACCAGTCTTTCCTTGCCTCCATCTTACCAGAAACAATATTCTCCCAATCTTCTCTATTTCTGGAAATATAGAAATATACAGAAAGATAGGCTTCAATAACACTGGTGACATAAAAACTGCAGTCTTAGTGTAAGCTGAATGAAAATAGAACTTCCTATCAATTAAAGTGGAATTTGTCTTTGCTTTTGCTCTTCAGATACATGCACATGGATAGCACCTCGGCAGTGACAGTGAGCAACGTAGATGAAATAACAGCCACCACACAATCAATAGCTCAGAGCTGATATACAGCCATGCTTGAAAGTTTGTGAACCCTACAGGGGGTGGTCATTATTTCATATATTAGAGGAATAACCTCATAAAATCTGTATCTGAACCTCAAATCTTAAGATATCCCACATGAAGAACATGCACAAATAAATATAATGTACTTTCATTGTTTATTTAACAAAAACTCAGATATCCCTGTGTGCAAAAACATGTGAAGTCCTTCAATGAATTACTTGCGGCACCTCCTTCATCAGTGATAACCTAACCTTCCCCAGACTGATGCTCACTCACCACTCTCTTTCTGAGCTCCTCTGAGGTCTCCTTAGATCACAGCATAGTGTTTTTCTTTCACCAAACTGACCAGGTTTCTCAACTGTATTTGTGGGAGTGCCACATAAACTCCTCATAAAGATCTGACCTTTGATTGGTTAACCTCACAACCAATTATTTACCCACCTGATTCTACTACCTACTTGATTTAACTAAAGCAAGAGGAGGCTCACTTATTTTTGTACCTGCAATAATTACCTTTAAACTATTTTGCACAATTTCCTCTAAAAATGTATTGGTAAATAGATGGCTAGATCTATAGATCTATAATTGCACAAGGGGTTCATAAACTTTCAGTCATGACTGTACATCATCCTGTTGGTGCTGGTACTTACTCTACCAAGTAAGGGACCCTCTGATCATTGCGTTCATGCAACTTGTTTTGAAGCCAAGACTAAGATTAAACATTGTATACATACTGAAGCTGCAACTTGTGAATAATGGTCTTCAGACAGTTCCACACGTCCAAGTTGCTCCTCCAACAAGCGTAGTCCAGCATATCTAGAATGACCCCTAGAGCCCTCTGGACATCACTTTCTTTCTCTGCAAGAACGCATGGATATTGTGGAAAGTTTAAGACATCATATTGGGACACATCCATATAACAGAGATATGCGTGCTAGACAGCAAATGAAGATATCTTCTCCCAAAAACATTACATGTCCATTTTGGAAATCAAAACAATACCTCAAATTCACCATACGGTATCTGTAAAATGTGCGGTTTGTAAAAGTGTTAATTTGTCAACCGAGGACTTAAATTACCAACTATTCTTCAAATATTATCAATTAATTTTAATTATGTCTGCCATCAATCAATTTGGTAAGAGAAGGTATGATTTTTTTTTCCAAAGGGTCAACATTTTGAATTGAAGCCCTTCAAATACACACTGGCTTTACCTGACTGAAGCAGTAGAGAGAAGTATTCCAGCATCAACTCATGACTTGGTACGAATGCATGGAGGATCTATGACAAAGACAATTAAAGATGTTGGTGTGCATTAGTCTCTGTGTAGTTTTTAGTGCTTAATTGTTAAGCTAATAACAGGCAGGCACAAGCTGTCGAGTTCATATTGCAATTTGGATGCAATTTCCCCACAGGGATCATTAAAGTTTCATCTCTGTTTCTCTCCAATACCACTACAACACAAAGCATCAACTCTGATACCTTCAACACTTTCATCAATTTCCTCTCGGGGGCGTCATGCCTCTTCAGGTACTGGTACAGGTAGACATGCGCGTTAGGATTTGGGGGGAAATTGTTGTCATATGCGTAGTCATTCAGGACCTTCAAGGCCTCCTCGTGGTCCTCGTAGAATTCCAGCATCTGACAATATCAAACAGATGTCTTTTTTATCTAGATTATGGACTGACATAGAACTGACATAGAACTAACATAGACTGACATAGAACTGACATAGAACAATAGCCAGCTTGGCCAGTGTTGGATGGCTACATTTCAAAATCACAGCAGGGAAAAAAAAAAAAAAAAAGACATTTCTCAATACAAGGGCAGAAGAGTGGAACAAACTGACAAATGAAATCAAATTATATTGTATTAATGGTGAATATAACTTTATTGCACTACATATTCCTATTCTATTTAATATGCTGTGTGAATTGGGGAGCATTTTCTGCCTGTCGCCTTGATTTTTTCCATTAGATTAGGGGAATGAGTACTTACACCAATGTAACTAAGGATGAAGGGATCCCAGATGCCTGGATTTTTCAAAATCTCCTTTAGGTTCACAGAGGACTGCCGGAAGTAGCTATGCATCTCTTGGTTGCCACCAGCATCAGGATCATCTAAAGTGGCCGGCCATGAATCACAGAGAATTTTATCAATCACAGCAGGGGGCATTGAGTGACAGGTCGGAACATACAAAAAACAGATTTTGCACACATTCCAATTGGCTCTGTAAATGGTCAGGCTCGCTCGGCTTGTAATTGGATTTCTACATAGTTTGGACACAATAAAGTCGCAACGCACATATGGACAACATAAAAAGATGGAGTTGAACAGCACGTAAAATTAATGTAGATATATGGCTAAATTAACACAACCATGTGGGACACATAAGTATTTTCAGGCCAAACACAGACGCACAGTGATGTGATCTCATAAAATTACATCTTTATGATCTAATAATATCTGACTATCAAGTCTCAACTATAATCCGGTTTATTCCATATGGCAGTTACAAGGTCTGACCTGTAGATGGTGCTGCAACATAACACAAGAGCTTGGACTGTCCCAGTGTCACTGAAATTAATAATAGATGTTTTGGGTTGCTTTGTTTTGCCATGTATCCCCTTACCAATGATGGAGAGTGTGAATTTTTTGTCACACCAGATGATGTAATCCAGCAAACTCCTGTAGGCCTGGATCAGTTTAATCCTCTGAGACTGCCCTGCTGACTGCTTCCCATACCTCCAACTTTCAGCAATAGACAGCTGACGCTTTGCATCCTCAATCTGGCCATTCACCAGCAGGTGGAAAGAGTGTTCCAGACAGATCTAGAAGACATACATTTTAAGGTGCCAATGCAACATGAAATACTAAACAGTGCTTCACCACTTAAGTACACCAACATGAAAAGTGTGTACTGTGCAGTCAGGTCTATTGGGTAATATAAAGTGTCCAAAATTACCATTTGGCAAGTGCCAAATGCTGGTCAGGTTCATTTTGAACACTGGTAACATACCATCAGGTAATGCTTAACTCCTGAGTGTTTCATTCGTTCATATATATTGTTGTAGTCTTCCATCTTTGAGTTGGGATGATGATGTAGGATCTCAGTGCCAATTCTCCAAATAATCTGGGACAGGAATTGCAAAGAGAACATCCCATAACAAGCATATGGAAAACAAACATGCATGTGCTACTTCCTCAAATTGCCCTATGCATGACTAGTATACACCCCAACCTCTGTAAACGGCTGTGATGTGCCTCCTTTTGTGTCTTCTAATGTTTGGGGGTAACCGGATAAATATTCTGCTGCCTCTTGCCATCTATGATGCAACATGGCTTCTCTGATCTGCTGCAGACATATCCTTGTAGTCTTGTGAAACCCAGTTTCCATTGATGTCTCTACATGCAAGGCAGGAATTGAAATATTGAATGAACATGAACACATTTGTCACAAGATTAATAAAGATGTGTAGGCCCTACCTAACAAGCACAACATTCAAAGAAACGGAAGTACCCCACCTATAAATATGGGATCTGCCAGAGGTAGCTTTGATCGCTTTTGTCTTCCATTTGTAGAGCTACTGTCTGAGGAATCATCATCACCTAATTCTTCAGAGGGTCTTATTCCGTTCTTCAAGTCATCCATGATTAGCAGCTATATTCAGACAATCGCTAGGCCAGATCAGCAGCGTATGACTCCCACCTGCGGGAAGAAAAATAGTATTGTGTTTAACTGTATGAGACTTAAACACACATGCACAAGTGATAATGCTTTAGAAAATTTGTTGGTGTTCTTTTATTAATTATTTCTGTGAAGCACAAAAATGGCTTACAGGACAACCACAACAACTAGACACTTGTACACTTCTCTTTTGAAGGGTAAACATTTTTACAACAGTTTCAACACAGCAAGCGATATGATTGAGCAAGAAGTGTGGTATTTATTATTGAGCATATATGCAGCATGTCCAACAGCCTATCAGTACTGTTGTAGGGGATCTTGAACTGTTCCAGTCACTCTCCCTTAAGACCAGTAACACCAGCCTGAAGAAGGTCTGAGGCCCAAGTGGGTCCTGAATCAGGGTGTAGCTGATTGAAGGTTGCACACTATTACACATAATAATAATACTATGCCAGTAGTTATCTGACGTTATATGAACAAATGTATGGATTATATCTACATTACGGCTCTGTGACACTAAGATTTGAATAAGAGTCCATACAGACTCACAACTCTTTGAGAATGTAGCTTCCAAACTACTAGCTACTAGCTAGTACTTCGATGTTTTTATTAAGGTTAACTAACGTTACCGCAGGCAGTATTGTCCGGCGTGCAGTAGGTAGTCAAATAAACTTCAATTCGCTGCTGTTACCGAGCAAATTTTGGGAAATTTCGATGTTATTCTAGTGTCTTTCATACACTGGATAATTTACACAAAGATCACGTTGCATTTACTGACCATGAAATGTGTTCCTATTTGTTTGTAGCGCTGACGTTTAGGGAAAGCGAAACTATCATTGGTTGCTACCAAAGACGTATTAGGAAAAGCTAGGCAATCATTGGTGGTTTTAGTCGGAGGAGGCGGGTCAAACCGTTCTTCTTCTGCTTCTGAGTTTTATGGCAATTGGTATCCAAACTGTCTCATTACCGCCAACTAATGTATTTTTAAGAATAACCGCAACGAAAAACAAAAAAACAACAATCTTACAGTATTGCTATCGTTACATATAGTATATATGGAAACTTAGAGTTTTACTGTGATACACACCATCAGACTAGTCAAACTAGATTACTCCCCATCCCCTAGCCTTCAAATAAATCTACAATCCCGACAGCACAATTCAAACCCTTGTTGAGATGACAGGAGATTTGAATGTATGTCCCCAATATTCTACATTGTTCTGGCTGTATCCATCACCATCTCTGTTATCTCAGATTTCCCCCCCAACTTCTGAGAGGCAACTTCTTGTGAGAACTTTTTTGGGGGGGTTATGCAATAAAAGAAACATTGTGATTAACTATACAGAAAGCCTACTGATCTGCATTCGGATAATTGAAGAATTTGTTCTCTTGCCTTTTTCAAATTTCCTCAGTTTCAGTGAGAGGCTCTTCTCTCTTTTTTATCTCAGCCAGTTCTCTTGAAAGGGGAACGCCACTCAATTATTCACAAATTCCTATGTTATCCCTGTGGCGTAGGGCCGTCCAATCAATGTTTGTGAAAATGACCAACTTTCTCCCAAAGACAGAAACCAGAGGACTAAGATTCACATTTGTATGCCATCAGGAATAAAAATCTGTATCTTCTCCAAAGACAATGAATGTGATGCTTGACTTTTCATACCCAAATGAGCTGTATTCTAGCAGTCCAATTTGAACCATATAAAGTGCCCTTATCCCCAGACAGTCAAGATATGAAGATATGAGCTAGAATCTGTAATAATGTGTGCATGCAAACACAATTGATCAGCTCAAACATTTTGGGTATTGATCACAAATTTCTCTGGTTTCTTGTTTATTGAAAGTTGCTCATGATCACAATTATGGATTGAACTCTGTAACATCATAGCAACAACGTATGTTAATTCTGGTTAAGGATGACTTCGTACCTTAGAGCTTCATAATTACAGTATGTTTGTGTTTGTGCTGAAGCAGACTCACTGTTAGCTTTGTTTATGCTTTGATTTATTTGATAGAAGATATTGTTCCACTCTCAAACTGTTCTTTAGTAAGAAGGAATGTGTATAATAGTTTATTTATAAAGCACTTTTCAATATGAAACAATCAATACTTCAAATAGTGACACTTAATTACAAATTAGATTTACAAACTACATGCAGCCTTTTATAAAACTGTTAGTATATGACAGCTAATCATGATTTTTACATATATTTTGAGACTTTACAGACGTGTTGAATCTCAAATTAAACAGGACACTGGCCTGTTGGTTCTTCCGCTTTGCACAATGACCGACGATCACTCTTTACAAACTCGTTATTCCACAAGATTTTTTACATTTCCCTCGCTGTGTTTATGTTGCTACTCGAAACACCCAGTTTCAGCGGGCTGTGGGGGCATATAAATATGCAACTGACCAACACTTGAACAATCAGTGAATATATATGACCAAGACCAATCCGGAATGTTGCTTTTAATCTCTTTGTTGCATGGTAGTATAGATGTCCTGAAATGAAAATTTGATTATTCCAGAAGAAACCATAACACATGTAAAGGCAGGATATTACAGGTATTGATTGCGTGGCCAGGTTCCGTCTTATCATAGCAGCTTACATGAGATTGTTTTCCAGACTTCCCGGCCCAAGTCAGAACCGTATCCTGATGTAAAGCTACACCCCACAGCCGGATCTGCTGACGTGTCGGCTTCTTCTACCCAGTGCTCAGTCTCCAGCAGTATCAACTCCGTCAACAAAACTGCCAGCATGGCAGCAAAGGTCTTTTATCGAAAAGGCTTTTTATTGCTGCTGTTTAATTTTATTTCCACTGCAGCCTTGGATAAAAGATTCTCTGACTTTAAAAGATGCACCGACGAGGAGTGTAGCAGTAAGTTGTTGCTTGTTAAACTGGCTCATCATGACTTCAAGGATGCTTCCACCAGCCTGAACCGACACCGGATTTCAGCTAGCCATAAACTACGTGTTATCTTTGACCTTTTGCCAGTCGATATTTGCGAACTGGATAACCTCTTAGAGTTGTTAGAGTGTTGTTCATGTGCTGCCCCTCGGTCAAGCTACCATTTGTTAGTATCTTGCGTAGACTAGGCTTTCAGACGAAGCCCGTGTTGGCTGGCTTGCCCCCGGCCTGCCTTGCTAACCATTGGCCTGACTGGGTAATTTGAAATACTGGTGTCGGCTAACGCTAGCAGCTAATTATCTCCCGGTCGGCTTGAGCACAGACGTGTTTCTGCTAATGTTCTAACGTTACCTCACCTGCACAAACAGTGGTTAACGCTAGCTAGCTAGCTAACTAAGTGCTAGCCCCGTTAGCGCTGTTGTTAGTGGTTAGCTTACCTCCATTGTGAGCTGGAACAAAGTTAACGCAGTTGTTACTTCCCACCTCCTAGCTAGTTACAAAGAAACTAATCTAAAAAACAATACGTTACCGATTTCACAACCAACACACTCTTTGAAACCCAGCGAGTCAAGCATTGCGTTGCCGTAGTGATTGATGACTTAGTTTAGCTAACGGCTACAGAATTTAAATGTTAACGTGCAGTTGGCGTTCCTAGATTTGAGTAAACACAGCTCGTATTACAAGTAACTAGTGTTAAGGTGAACGTCCACTTTGAGACCAAGACAAGAGTGTTATCACTACTGCTGTACAGGTTTCTCGAAATTGCCATATCGGCGACATATTGACATAACGTCAGCAAAAGCTACTTTTGGATTATTAAAACAGGCAAACATTATAGACACTAGCCCACAAAAGGAGTTATGTGTTTGTTACTCGTTTATTATTTGACAAAATCATTTAACAGAGTCTTAGGAAGAAATTGGAAACCAACATGTGAGACCAAGACCGGTGTTGATTATCCTGACACTGAGTAGGGAAGTTGCTGCCAGGCTGCCTTTTGGATTCTTCAGTTTCTTTTGATGCACTATATGGGAATGGATTAATAAGGCTTACCTCCTCCTTGTATTTCTGATTCTATGCATTTGTATTCACAGTGCTCCTGTGTCGGGGAAAAGCAGTGAGCGATTTCTCAGGGCCAGATTGTCGGTTCCTCTCCTTCAAGAAATCAGAAACTATCTATGTTTACTACAAATTATCAGGCAGAAGGGCAGAAGTATGGGCGGGGAGTGTAAGTATACTGTGGTTAATATTTAATCATTACGGGATAACGATTAGGTAGGCCTATGTTGTTGAAATCTTTAATGTGATCTCTCCTTGTACTTGTCTATAGGTTGGTAACCGCTTTGGCTATTTCCCAAAGGACCTTCTTGCAGTCAACCATGTATATACTGAAAAAGAACTTGAAGTTCCAGCAGAGGTATAAAATCAGTTGCTGACTGACTGAATTTGTTTGAGAAGTTAAATGAGAATATAAAAACAGTATGGAGCATTAAAACAATCACAATAGAATCATGAAGTCACATGACTTATTTGAATTGTGCAGTCCTAAAAGTCATGTGACAGGGATGCTTTTTTTTTTCTTTTACCACATTGTGGAGTGATGCAAAAGTTGAAAAACCTTTTCATTTAAGCAAAGTAACTCTTCCTCTTATTCTCTTCTTTCAGGAAACAGATTTTGTCTGTTTTGACACAGGATATGATAAGTTTGACAATTATGACTTGGATTCTTTGTTAGGCTCCTCTGTATTAATGGAGGAGAATGACAATGAAAATACAGACAGATCTGACCACATACAAATGGCAGGGGGCGCAGAAGAAAAAACAAAGCCATTAACAGATGAGACAGAAGAAACAAAGCCATTAACCGATGAGACAACTGACAGTGAAAATGAAAATGACCGTCATGATAACTCAGAAGGTCTTGATAGCGTCCCAGTTGATCCAAGTGCCTCTTTGCCTCAGTTTGACATGGCAACTGAAACATTCACCAAAGAAGTAGTGGGATTGGATACAAGAGCTGTACCAGATGCTACTGAGAGGGCCACAGAAGATGCACAGAAAGAGAGAAAAACTACAGGAGACTCTGTTCTGGAAGATTTTGATTCAGAGAAAAGTGAAACCAAAGATACTCCCACAAAACCTGAGGTTGAATCTCTGCGCAAAGATGATCCTGATCCAGAAAATGAACCTGCCTCGATTTCTGAAGGGAAACAAATCCCTGAGTTAAAAACGACTCTTGGAACAACTTTTGATGCTGTTACCACCGATGATGAAAACACTTGGAAGGTTACTCCATATGAAGAGGAAGAAAGCAAAGAGTTGGAATATCATCATGATGATGACAGTGATGATCAAAAAGAAATTCCGTTGCTGTCGTTCTCCGAGAAAGCGGCAGACACTCCGGATCCTGATCCTCTAAACAAGGAGGAAAGTCCACCAACAACACAAGATGATGCTCAACAGACTGCAGAGGATAGGAATGTTTGGACATCTCTTGGAGATACAGTTTTTGCAATTGTCAGTGGTGGAGAGAAGACGACACATGTTTCAAGCTCAGAGGAAGATGACGAGGATGAGGAAGAAATTCCCTCAAAAAGCCCTCTGAGTACTGAGGAAGCAAAGAAAGAAGATGTTCAGTTGGTATTTGCAGAACCACCGGAGGAGCCCGAAGCCAAGGAGTTTGTTTTCAAGGCTGGAAATAAAAAAAACAATACGGACTCACAGCCATTGTTGTTTGATTACGTTGATAATGGTGGCGAAGTGGCCGGACATGAAAATGCCCAGGGTGAAACGGCAAGACCCACTGATGAGCAGAGCTCCCATAAAAAAACAGAGGAGAGTATGGCAGCAGTGAACACTATATCAAGAGACGACAGGTCAGTGGATCCCCAGCCTCAAACATTAGATATTAAAACATTAAATGAACCCTATGAGGAGGAGGAGGAGTCAGAAGAGTCAGAGGTTCAAGATGATAACGCATATATACAGGACAGTAACACTTTGAATGACCATGGAGAGGACTTGGACACTACATCAGAAGACAACAAAACTATGACCCATGAAGATTTATCTGTTACAGAAATTGAACCAAAAGAGGACCTGTCCATTGAGGAGGAGAAACCGAAGGATTCCGAATTCAAAGATCACGAAGAAAGGACAGCAGATGATAGCCTAATTAAGAGATATCATGACCATTCAGTTAGCGACGCAGAAAAGAATAAAAGCAAGGATAGTGACCCACAATTATCTGTCAAGGAAATAGAGCAAAATGAGGACCCACTCACAGAGGAGAGGAACGATGAGCTATCAAAAGACACAAAGATGGAGGAGGAGAAAGAGGAGGAGGAGGAAGAGAAGGAGAAGGAGGACAATGAGGACAATGATAAGGAAGAATTGCTTGAAGATGAAAATGCCATTCCTTTCACACAGTCACATGACTCGCACACAGATATTGACAAACCCTCACTTGAAACAAGTCTGCCAACTCTGTCAAACTCGGAGCCAGAATACAGTGACAGCGTACTGAGACTGACTCTGCTGCGAGACCACTTCGCAGAGGAGGTTATGGTGCGGTTCCAGAAAATTTTGGGTCTCAAGAATCTTTTCCGGGTGGAGGCCATGTTCTCTGACCTGGAAGTGGAGTTGCAGGCTGCCCGTCGCTCACACGTGGGCACCGCTGAAGACATTGAAAGGGCACTTGAGGGCATCTTGGAAACCTCAGAGATCTCTATCCTGGATGAGATTGACAAGATGCTGGATAGGCGGAGCCTAAAACATGGTGACGTGCACCAAATGGACACAAGTATGATTGATGAGGAAGCTGAAATGTTGGACGACTTCCAGGAGCTTGCGTTCAGCCTACGACAGAAGTATTCAGTGGCCAGTGACAGCACACCTTTGGCAATAGACAAAGCATCAAATATTGACCAAGGTAGTTTTGATTTTATTTTCAATTGTGTGTTTTGAAGTGTCTTTTATGTTTAGTGTTTTTATATTTAAAGGAGGGTTGAGGGCTCTTCTGTGATTGGTATTAGAGTCAGACAGATATAACCAATGTTATCCACCGATATGGGATTTTGTGTATTGTGTCAGCTTAAATTCCACTGATAAAAATGAATGCAAAACTTGATATTATTGCACAGCAGGCATATAGCCTTCTATGTAGCCCTTTGTAAACAATTATTCTTTAAGTTACACATTTAGGGACTACTGCTTTTCAAGTGATCTCCATTGTGTACATAATTGC
Source organism: Monocentris japonica (assembly GCA_900323365.1). Taxonomy (NCBI): domain Eukaryota; kingdom Metazoa; phylum Chordata; class Actinopteri; order Trachichthyiformes; family Monocentridae; genus Monocentris; species Monocentris japonica. The sequence continues at coordinate 28,911 of OOFE01003729.1, forward strand.
CAAAGAAAAAGTGATTGACTACACCTGCCGTCACCAAATCGGTTATAGTCTTTGAACTTAAACCAGAGATATGAACAAGCACACACTGCACATTAAGCTGAAAAACTGAATCGTCTTAGGGATTTTCTGTACAGTAATCCTGAAATGCACCTGAAAAATCCCACCCTTCATTGACGCCTTATTGCGCTGTGTTGTTCAATGTTTTCATTGTAGATGCACATGAATTGAACGTTAAAATGGAAGCGATGCCCCAGCACACCGTTGAGGAAAAAGATGATGACAGTGTCCCTGGGCCTGAAAGGGATGACAATCTCACCGGGATGTCACCAGAGCTGGAGGAAAGGCCACCAGAGAAGGAAGAGGAGCAGGTCATATTGGAAGACGTACATAGGGGACCAGATATCAGTGTGGAGGAAGATGGAGGGCACTTTAATAAAAACGACGACAATCAGCCAAGCTTCAGTCAGCCAGAGGAAATGCAGAAGGTCCCACAAGCTATTTTGGAAAATCCATTTGATATGGGTCTTGGTGTGGACATGGAGCACTCATCTTCAGGTTGGTGGTCTACAAATCTTTACAAAAGTCAAGTTTACATTTTCGAAACATGAGCGAGTAACATCATAGATTAGGTTCTCTGGTTTCCATCTTTGTATGAGGGTGGATTGTCACTTGACGTGTGCAAGCTGTAATACGCTCATTTTGTTCCTCCAGGATCTCTGGACTCAGTGGAACCTGATTTTCATGAAGAAGAAATGGGCTTATTCTCAACCGGAATGTTATACATACTCTGTGTCCTTGCAATGATCAAGACAAAAGTGACAGAGTGGACAATTGTGGTAAGTCTAAGAATAAATAGGATGCTAGCTATGTCACTTTATTCTTTTTGGATCCTTGTGTAGTGCACATTAAAGGAATAGTTCAACCCAAATTGAAAATTCAGTCATGTCAGCCTAAATTCCATTAAAGTTTACAGGACTACCAAACACAGCAAGTTAGCCCCTGTAGCTCCATCCCAGCCTTCTCCCAAACTATTGAAGTTAACAAAGCAATCTTTTTGCAACTCTAAAAAGCATAAAATGTCCATTAAATTTATCTAAATAGCTGTATATAAAAAATGCCATAAGTAAAGGAACTTACCTTGTCAAATAAGGGTTAATCAATCAAATCTTCATTACATTAACTCTCAATAGTTTCCACTTCATGTAGGATCTTTCACATCCATATAGGATGTGGTATCCTTATCACTATGAAGCTGTAATTGAGATGCCTGATGTTAGGAGTCTCTAGTAGACTGGTGCCAAGAGCTGTACTCATGAGTTTAAGGTTGGAACCAGGTCTGATTTTTCTTGAATGAAACTTGTGTTGTAAATGATATTTAAAGAAACATGATTACTCAGCCAAATAACTCCCACAATGAATTTTATTATATAATATTATGAATTTACAGTTTACTAATCCGGTCTCCTAAAATACCCAACTGGCTGCAAAAAAATCCAAATCTGTCTGTTTGTTTTCCCACCCAATGTCCTATGGCTGGAGGTCGTAAACCTCCACGTTCCCAGGTGTCTTGAAAGCACCCCGACCCTCCCCCTTTCTTGTTGACGTGTTCTACCGCTGTGTGTAGGCTGAAGTTCAACACTACCGGTTGTAAGCTGGCCAGCACAACCGCTGGGCCTAATATTGGCAAGGCGGACTATCACAAGATACGTTTGTTGTAACGTCGTTAGCCACTGTGTGTTGCTGTCAAATCCATTTGGCATCTTGCTCGCTTGTGGCACCAAAAATTGTATCCGCAGTTCAAGGCTCCAGCTCTGCTAGCATAGCTAACGTTAGCTTGTCAGTTCTGTTTTGTTGATTTGTGAATTGGGTTCGACCACTGAGCGTTGGCGAACTATCGACATCAAGCCAATACCGTTCTCAATTGTCTAATGTTGTCAGGGTTTAGAGTGACCTATTTTGTTGTCGTTGAGGCTGTTCTCTTAAGATAACGGTACAACCTGTCTGGGCTAACACTTTAGCAAGCTAACAGCTGTCAAACTAGCATACTAGCGCCGTTTTCTGTGCCACAAACTGGCATGGATAGTGATACGTTCACTCGACCTATGATGGAATCGGACCACTTATACATTATTTTTCTGAAGGAGCTGCAACATGTAAGTGAAGTTGAAAATACGTCTGTCCATTTTTGACATGTCAGCTAATTGCAAGCTACCTTGGCCTGCTGAATTTTACTCGCCAAACTTGTCTTGTCAGTTGCACTTGATCTTGCCTCTTGTGTTCAGCAACAAGGGTGTCACTTATTCAAGAGTCCTTTTTTATAATGTTTGCTGTGTATAATGTAATTAAGTTTTAATACAGTTTTCTCAGTTAAGAATTAGTTTGTTGATTTGCACTGGGTTGAGAGGGCTAAAGGGCCCTCATTGCATTATGAATCCAGAACAGGCCACCCAGCCCTAAATGTGTATCTTCAGGTTTTTGGGTTCAAATCCCCGTTTTTCAATACTAGCCACAGAGCATGTGTTTGTTCCTTTCTTAACTGCCACGTGCTCAGTTCAAAGGTTTCTTTATGATTGGACTGCTATGCAGAGCTGTTCTCAGTACTGTTTCAACACTACTGAAACAGAGTGCTAAATTAACCAGCCAAATGCTGGCAGATTTTGGTAAGTTTGTCTACTCAACACAGCCATTTGCAGTAACCATCTATTGTTTAAATGTTCTTTTCTATTCTAAAAATCATACTTGGCTGGTAAATCGGAAAAGTGGCTGAATTCTTTAGTACATCGGCTACTGTAGCAGGTGGATGCAAAGTTTTTTTTTTTGTTTTTTTTTCTTGCCCTGCACTGAAGTACAATGACACCAAACCCTTATGATACTTACACTAGTACTTTTGATACAATACTTTGGTGTCGCAAGTATGAAAATTCATGCTAAATGCAGGATAGAAACTGTGTGTTGGCAGGATCAAAATATGAGAAAAGATCCACGCCAGCATACACATTTTAAAGAATACAGTGACGGGACAAGCTTGTAAAAGAGCTGCTTAGTTTGTCAGTTTGCACCATTTGCCTGTTTTTGCACCTTGGGCTGCTCCTAATTTTAATATTAATAAACAGGTTGTTTTGAACATTCTTTGTTGTGCTTTGAGGACACTACTTGGTCATGTGGTAATTGGTATAGTATTGTAGGGTATATTGTGACAACTTCTCAGTGGTGTGATTAGGGTTGTCAATCATTCACTGTTAGCTGCAAGTTCTTTAAGTTCCTGTCTGGAGCGATTTCACTAGGTTTGTATCTATGTACTATGCCTTGCCATGAAATTTGAATCACGGTAATGGGGTGGGGTTTTTCTCTTATTTCAGCTTTTGACATACAACTCCTATTAATTTATGATTGTTTACCTGCGTTTTCACCTCTTTCTTGCATTCCTGATTGTATCCCTGAATAGCATGGTTATATTTGTGTGTCCTCAGGTGATTTCCCTTCTGCCAGAAGAGTGGAAGCCAGGGGAAACCTTGTTTGGCTGTCCTTGGCAAGCTGTTGTCATCACTGCATTGGTTGGAGTAATGTCCTTCATCCTCTTCTTCTGGAGGACTGTCTTGGCCGTAAGCTTCTTGATATTACTGCTCTCACCTTCCCTCAAATTCTGTTCTCTTTTGCCAGTAGTGGAGACAATGGCAATTAATTCAAACAACAATCATTCAAACAAAAGCAATGTCTTAGATTTTCTAGTCCTGCTGTTGAACATTATTTAAAAACTATTGAGGATAACACAATAAAGCTAGCTGCCTTATTTCCATGGTGATCCTACTGTGACCCTTGTTTCAAATTTATGATTGTTTATTCTTTATTCTGTGTTTTTGTATAGGTAAAGAAGAGGGAATACCTTGGTAAGTTTTCCTCCTCCTTTTTCACATTACATGGACAAAAGCTGTTGCCATACATCAATGATTGTGTGAATCTCAATGTGCACTGTGTTTGTCTCTTAAGTGGATGAAAAAGGGCTCAATGACCAAATGCAGACACTCAAAAAAGAAAAGAACGATGCTATCTCAAAGATGTCACAACTCCAGAAACTGGTAAGACGCATTTCCAGTTGTATCAAATATCTGAGCTAATGAGGATTATCTTATGTGGCAATATATGTAACCTTGTTTGTGAAACATTTCAATTGCTTTCTTAGACCGAAGAACTGAAAGAAAAGCAAAAACAGTCGGAGCAAACTGCTAGTTGTGCCCTGAAAAGGAACCAAGACCTGGAGGTGAGCGCCAAGGAAATGCATCAGTGTGTATATGTGGTGGGCTTACCCTTTTTATGTTATGGATTTGGTCTTTTATTCAGAGATCAAGTCAAATTGCTGTACATATTTGATAAGGACTGTCAATTAAGTTTCTTTTAATTCTTGTTATCTTTGCAGAGTAAGGTTTTCAAGGCGGAAACACAGAATGAACAGATTGCTGAGGAAAAGAATAAATACGCAAGACTCCTTGAAGAAGAGAGGGTGAATTCTCTCAAAAATGAAACCCGGGTAAGTTTTGTTTTTTTGTTTTTTTTCCCTCTTCTTAGATTTATGATGCTGAATTGTCTTTTGCATTTTTTTCTTAACAGATTGAAAAATTGGAGAAGTCTAACGAGAAGCTGCAACTCAGCAGGAAGAAGACTCAGGAGGCGCTTGCTAAGGTAGATTTCCGTTAAGCCACAAGTCCTTGCACAATGTTTTGGACATTGTTTAACCATATAGGGTTAGAAGGAGCTTTTTAGTTTCAATATTGCTCTCTAAACTGTAACTATTAATGCCACAGACCTCTGTTCTCCTTGACGAGGCCAAGATACGCGAGGATGCCCGAAACGTCCAGCACAAGTGTCTTGAGAGGGATTATGCAGCACAAAAAGAAGAGAACAAAACGGTAAGATAATATTTGGACTTGTTTGGATGTTGTGCTGACTGAGGTTCAGTTCTTAACAATGGTCTAACTTGGTGGATATTTCAGAAAGTCTGTGGGCATAAATGTCTGAGTTGAACTTAACTAAAAGATTTTTTTGTTCCTCAACTCTAAATGAAAGCTCCACCAGCTCACAAACTGAAGCAAAATATGTTACAAAGCTAACCTGCTGCATGGCATGTTAGTTTGCCTCTAGCCTGACTTGAAATTTACACTGGCAAATCAAATTACTGCCCAAAGTTCAGGGCCTCCACCACCACCTGATCTCTCCCTGGGGATAAACATGAATTAATAAAATGTGTATTGAATCAGTAACATGCTGAAAGAACAGTCATTCTTTGAAGCGAACAAGTACATTCTGCCCATTCTTCTACCCATGGCTATAGTTGCAATAAAAATGCAGTACAGCTCCACCCCAGATCCAGCTTTAATGCGGGTGCCATATTGGCACTGAGCTCTGCTGCCTTTTACTACACCTGCTAAGTGATTAACTTTGAGTTTGTATCAATGGCAGAGGTTGACTCAATTGCTAGATCTCTGAAACAGAGTTCATTGAAGTTGGATAATTTCAGCATAACCAAGCTGTTTTCCTAAAACGCTCTCCTGATCTTGCCGATTCGTACAGCTCAAGGAAACAATTAAGGGATGGGAGGACAAACACAAAGAGCTGAGTGAGCGGATCAAAGTCTACCAGAAGTCCCAGAAAGAGCTAGAGGACTCTGTGGTTCTCAAAGATCACAATGTGGAGGTCAGTCTTTTTATAATAATATGATTAACATGATTTTTCTTGATTACCTTACAAAAAGGCATTCAACATTGTTTTATATCAAATTTTTGCCTTGCTCCACCACAAAATGTCTCTCTGACAGGTGCTGTCTGAACTGCTGGCAGACCTAGACGCTTGTGATTTGCAAAAAAGTGACACCCAAGTTTTAGCCAATGGTGAGGTAGCCACTGGTAAGTCCAACTCTGTAATTGGGTCAAAGCAATAGTACATTTGTAGGAATAGGCTGAGCAGATGAACAAAATGAGCATCTCTTGCAAATAAGTTTTCTTCAAATTTCAGCTTTCATTAGACTATATTTGGTATTTGTACTGAATTGTCACACATCTTGCTTAAAGGACAGCACTTTTTGGGAGTTTGGCCCGTTGGTCACTTGACCCAATATGTGATGAGGGGATTGGCACCAAAATCATCTCTCTGTCTCTGGTAGATAGCTCTGTCTGGTGCGCATGATAATGCTGTAGCATATAGTGTGTTAAGTAATCGTAGGCAGTGAAGTAGTTTTTAATTTACTGGTCTGTGTTATGACTCCAGGAGAAGTGAAGAGACTGAAACCATCCTACCCATGTAGCAGTCCCTAAGGGCCGCCACGCTCATGGTCCACACAACGAACCTTAGTTCACTGTGTGGACCTTAGTCCACTATTTAAAGTTACATTTCCTCATGGGCTTTCGATGTTCTTTTACAGATAAGAAGACCGCCATCAAGAACAGGATTAAACAGATGATGGATGTTTCTCGAGTAAGATGGCAACAAAATGAATAAAAATGACTAAATCTCACTATGCTCGTGCCTAAAAGCAAACATTAAGACTGTAGATATAAAGTGTTCATTTGGTCCTCCAATAAAGTGTAGTTCTCCAGTAACTGGTGGCCTGTTCTTCCCAGGTCCAGACCACTCTCACAGTGGTAGAAGAAGAGCGCGATCGCTTCATGACCAAGCTACTAAATGAGGAAAAGGCTAGGAAGGCACTGGAGGGTACGTTGGTCATACGGCCAGCATAAAGCTTTACTACTATTTCACAAAAGCTTATTGCAGAAAATGTTTATCTGCCTTTGTCAAGTTGAAACAACTATATATGACTACTTCATTGCCTCTCTAAACACAACTGTATTTTTCTGCAGAACAACACCAGGACCTTGAGCATTCCATCGCAACCCTCAAAAGTGAGAAGAGTCGTGTTGAAAACCAATACAAGATCCTCCAGCAGAAAAATGAAATCATGACTGAGATGTACCAACAGAAGGAAAATGCTCTGCAGCAGTAAGTGGAGCCAGTAGCAGTCAACACATTCATGGTTTTTATCCCTTTGCTGTTATTCCTCCCTGTAGGAAATGGTTAGCACAGTTCCCATGCAGGTCTGAAAAGTGTTCAAATGTATGGACAATAATTTTGATCATTTCAATGGTTTGAAAAATGTTGCAATCGCAAAAGTCTGGAAAAATATAGAAAAACTGTTGTTCAATCCTAATACACAAGCGACTTCACATTTTGCATAGTTGTAGACTGGTCATTTCACCGTGATCATGTTGTAGAGGAGAATAATGTTACGCTATAGTTTAGTGGCCGTGGTGACTAATTGCCATAGTGTCATACTGTCTTGCAACTATCGGCATACTTCATTAAACACTGACCAATATCTTGAAATCCAGGTAAGAAGTTGACTCATGGGAAAAGACTGTGCAGGAAAATGTGTAGGAACCTTGAGTTGCTGGTGTTCAAAGATGCGTGTTTCTGTGGCCTCGCAGGAGATTAACCAAGGAGGAGCTGGAGCGCCGCAGCAAGGAGACTCTGCTCTCTGAGGTGGGTGGGAAAGCTGTCGAGGCAGAGGAGCAGGTCAAAGTCCTGAGACAACGCATTAATGAAATGGATGAGCAGATGAAGAAGACTGAGGAGGTCTATAAAGAGCAGGTGAGTGCGTATAAAGCTTAGTTTTATCAAATAATCACATTCTGAAAATGTTCTAACAATAATGTTACCGTTACCCTGATTTTTTTTTTTTTTTTTTTTTTTTTTT
>OOFE01003730.1:6994-18547 GCA_900323365.1 Monocentris japonica
ACTCTAACCAAGTGCAAGGTTACAATAGATCCCTGCTTATACACCTGACGTCACAAGGGGACACAAACGTTGATCGGTGCGCTCATAAACTGAAACAGTAGATGCTATTAGAAAAGACTAATTCACATGTAGGTAACGACGATGAAATGACATAATCGGGTGTGTAGATGTCCATGTGTAACATAAGGCTTTCACCACGTATAAAGAAAACGAACGTTTAAGCTAAAACCTCAAACCTATAAACAGTTCGTGCAAAGTGTAATTTTTAAATTCAATCAAAGCTGTTTACATGCGCGAGTTGTTTTTTATTATGGCGGTTAAATTCTTTGTAGTCTATTCTAATGAATTTAGCGGCTTAAATCGACATCGAAAAGGAATAGCCCACATTTTTAGTGTTTTAGTTGCTGACACTCATCTGCGGGCCCACGCGCGCGCGCGCACACACGTGCACTATAATGGCCTATGCAGCTGCACCTGCTTTTGCATAAATAAATCCTTTGTGTGTGCGTGATTACTGACGTCATAAAGGTGAATTTATTAGCAGGTATGGGGCACGTGTTTGCCTAAATATCCTTGGTGAATAAATTCGATCAGTCTGTGTTTGATTGAAAACGTTTGAAATTAAGCTTGAAAAGGAAATGTTAACACTAAAGGCGAATATGAGATGATGTGCATTTTGACATAATATCAAACTAAATACAAGTTACGTTTTCTTGATGTGCCTCAGTATGTTTGCATACAGTGCACGGGAGTGTGCAGCAGAGAGAGTGAGAAAGAGAAAGAGAGAGAGAGAGAGAGAGAATTATTTCCTCACATCCAATAAATATATTTTGCATTTGTGCCAGTTAAACCTAGACACTGGAATGGACCATGCTGCAAATACAATTTGGCAAGGCATGATGCTGACTGTAACTACAGAGGAGTATTCATAGGTTTTATATCTGTTTTCCTTGAATTACTAAAGGAGTTTTAAGAAAGTGTCCCCACTTATCTGGCTCTAAAACAACTGACTTATAGTAGGTGTCAGGGTCACAGTCGACCCACCTCCCAGCCACCTATTCAACTAAGTATATCCCTACCTTCAACTAAGTATATAATATATAGTTTGCTCATCTATCAGTCATATCCCCATGCAATTACAATGTAAAGAGAGGTCACAGTCCACCCTCCTCACACTGTCCTTACAGTGTACAATTCACAACAAAAGCCCAGGATGTTGCAGACAATAGATGGTTGCAATTCTCTTAGGAATCAACGTGTCTGGAGGCCCCTTGATAAACAAGGTGCAGCATTTTTTCACTGTAGGTTTCCAAGCGATGGGGAATTTTGGAGGCTTGATTTGAGGATTTCCTGCATCACAAGAACTTTATCTACAACACTAAAAACTGAATCAGTTGCAGGTAGCTTATGGCCCCAAGTGAGGCCAGTGGGCAAATTCTTTTTGGTGTCCATAGTATCTGCTTTATGATGAACTGTTGTTTATTATCTGAGATGTAATTTTGAGATAAATTACTTTTTTAGACAGCAAAAAAAAGTACAATGGTAAGGAGGTAAAACCTTTTCCTGAATTGTACAGAAAGTTTACTAGGGTGATGTATTTTACTGTCTTTGCTAGCTCCCCTGCAAATCTCTCCCTTCTTGTTTCTACAATGGAAGCTATAGTGTGAAGCGTCAACCTCAAATTACTGAATGGATTCACTGCATATTTCTGGCAGCACCAGTGATTACATTTTCGTGTAGACTGTGACTGAATTATGCTCAACCAAAGGATTTCAAGGTAATTGTGTTTACCTGTAGACTCTAATTGGATCACCTGCCCAAACCCGACTAAAACACAAAGCATCAACTGTTTACATGATTGAGTATGGCCAACTATTTATATGTGTACCGTATATAATCAGAATCAGCTGCCTTTAGAAGTCTATTTTTTATTATCATCAATCTGGAAACTGACACCCGCCCAGAACACTGTAGGGCTTGTTTGGCAAAGTTGTGTTCATCAAGACAAACAATATCTCCAATCACATCTCTTTCAAACTCAAGTTTCATTTTAGTCTCCATGGATAAATAAAATACTAACTCATAACCAAACACAACCTTATGTTATTGACACAGGCGTTCAGCCACCTGCAGTGTGGATTGGTAGGATACATTCCATTTTTATCTGTGTACCTGTGTCCACTGTAATGTCCAAGTGTCATAGTATCAGTACGGTGTGTAGCGCTGAGTGAATAAATGGCTTCATGTTGCAATCTCACAATGCTAAAACTTCACATTTCATGAGACACCAAAAGAAGATGGAGGCAGAGTCACATGCAGGGAATCAAACATCTACCTATAGGGTAAAACTCCCTTGCAAGGGAAAATATTTAGGCTGATAAAGCTTCAGGCAGAGTTAATCTGCTACCTTTGACACCCCCCATAGAAAGCCATGCCCATGTTGAGTGTCACTGTAACGGACTGGATTTGAAACTCAGTCTCCTTTGCAGGTCACGAAAAAACTTCCCTGGCAAAGTGAGAAATGTGAGCTTACAAAGCTCCAGACAGGGCTGATAGCCTACAGTGGAAACCGCTGTTAGAAGTCCCCCATCCTGCAAAGACGCTGTATTAGGATTTTCCAAACAATTTCTGTCAATGATGCAGTAGCGCATCTGTGGTGAAGAAGTAGAAATGGGACCTCTGTGATGGCTCTGTCTGTAGGATTCATAAGATAGACGGCCACACGGGACTGTACACCTATTAAACAATTCTGGCGGGACATCACTAACAACCTCTCTCTTCTTCTGGGCTGCCACATCCCACTTCACTCTGCTTACTAGGAGACATATCCAACATCAACCTAAACAACACATCCAGTAGAATACTCTCCATAGCCCTAACCATCGCCAAGAAAACTATCCTCATGAACTGGACATCAAGGAACACAATCACTTTGGAAAATTCTACTAATTGAATACATATCAATGGAAAAATGATCTGCCTCCATCAAAAAACAAACCGTTGATTTTGACATAATCTGGAATTCATTCATCAATACTCAATACTAAATTCCTAATGTCCACACCGATTTCACTCATCACACCTCTTTTTGCCTGTCCACCGTCCACCACTCACATCTGCCATTACTCATGCACCGTGATCTCTACAAATTTCTAATCTGACATGCACTTGCACATACACAAGCATCACACACACATACACCCAACAACCATACACACATTCAGACCCCCACCCCACATCCCCTCTAATCTATCCCTCTTTTCCAGCAATTTTTTTTCTCTCTCTCTTTTCATTCTATTCTCTCTCTCTTTCCCTTTATTATTATTATAACGTGTACTTATTACTTACTTAAATATTTTCTTCATTTCTAATCAAATATATGGTTATTATGGTTATTATTATTATTGTCATTGTGGTTATTATCAATAATATTGTTGTTATTATTGTTGTTGTCCTTACTTTCATTATTGTTCGTGTTATTGTTACTGTTATTAAGGTTGTTGTTAAATAAAGTAAGTAAAAAAATGTAAATAAATAAATAATAAATAAAAAAAATAAAATAAAATAGACGACCCATATAGTTTTTCTATCTCAACGCGAAATTAGAACAGCTCCTTGCGTTTTTTAATCTTTTCATTATAGGTCTCATTAAAGAATGGTAAAACAGCAAAAAACATCAACTTTGGCTTGCTGTACCAAACTTGATATGATTGACTGCAATGGCATTGGCAAGCAAGGCCCAAGCCTCCATTATAACTAGGTCATCTACCACCACAAGCTATAGCCTGGGCCTTCTCCAGGCGCAGATCACAGACAGTAAATGTAGGTACAGCAGTTACTGAATATTTAAAAAGGCATAGAGATGAAGCAATAAATGACAAAGTAAAGCTGGCGTGCCCGGGCATTAATAACTAATGGGCACCAGTGAGTTATAGGCCGCTCTCGTTGTAATGAAAGTGTCATTGCAAATCAGCAGTTGTCCAAGGTTATTATTATTTATACATAATTGATGCCGGAACCACAAGGAACGTGTCCGCACCCAACAACTCCAAACACCTTGGGAACAAAGACGGTCGGTGTCAACAGAAGAAAAGGTCACACAGGAGAATGTGCCCCTGGGCAGAGATTTACATGGTGAGGGGAGGGGATGGGGAGGGTGTGATAACCACAGATCTGTATAAAGAGGGTCACAACAAACTAGTTACATATGAGCTGAGTGACCCTCTGTCGTTAATTACACGCAGTGGATAATGCTATGTCATCGTGAGTTGCCACAAAGATAATGAATAGATGACATTTGAAATTAGGAATTGCGTGACACATTTCTGGAGATCTACTGAGCTTTAGAAATAAGTATTTGTTAAATGATCTGCTGAGCTATAGTTAATTTTTCTATTTCTGTTTCTATGTCCTGCTCTATTATTAATTAATTGAAAAAAAATGTTATCAGAAAAAATTGAAATACAATAAAAGCACTATATATATATAAGGTGTTTATTATAGAATAGATATAAGTAATAAGATATAAGTATAGAAGATGGAATCACAAAATCATAAATCACAAAAAAAGGGTAAAGGTATTCATTGCGGAAGACTAAGCTTAATGGTTCCCTCCTGTTGTAGTCCATGGTCTATCTTTAAACAAAATAATGCTGTTTCTGCTTTATTTCTCACATTAGATTGGAAGTAATGCAATGATGCAGTGCTCATTTTTAGATTAATAAAAATCGCAACTGAATTCGGCATCAGGAACTATTTTTCATTTTTTAAGTTACTGTTATATTATTGGAAATATAGACCTTCAAAACTAATGTATCCATCAGTTAATCAATTCATCATCAGTATTGACCGATATTGACTCAACTGACGATGCATTCAATATAACTAGGAATGTAGAGTGTCCAAGTTGTAACTATAAACGAGAAGCGAACGGTATTGTAAAAAGAGCTTTAAGCAGAGCTAAGGTGTTCTTCATAGATATGTTGTAGCCACAGCTAAGACTCGTATGATAAACCTGTCCTCTCCTGAGGCACGAAGCCCTATACTTTGATCTGGACTGTTATCTGTCCAAGTTTTCACGAACGCTTCTTCCCTCAGAGGAAACGTCATCGCCCACTGTCCAATGAGAGCGCTCAACGAAGCCTCTGTCGGTGACGCATCCCGGAAATGTAAACAGACTCCCAAATTGTCTCAATGAACACATTTTAGGCTTTCTTTTCGAGCAAAAAACAACATTTTTTATCTCTCGGAAGCATGGAAACCTGGAGTCTCGTATCAATTTGTATTTTGCTTGGTGTCACCGTGAGATGGGGCGTTTCGTTAAATTCCTATTCAGGTAGGAAGTGTGTGCAACATAGCGTTGGCGCCGTTCAGAGGAGGCTTCTTGGCTGCACCAGTCCTTGTTTCCCTGCTGCTCGTTTCATTTGTTACCATAAAGTAATGAAATCCAGTTAACACAGCACATGCCCGAGTGATAACGGTAGCAGCTCGGCTTCTAAGTGGTTTACTACAGTTTCACTACAGACGTCTGTAATTGTGATAGTGACAGACATGGTCAGCTAACTTGATGGTTGTGTGGATTCTCATGACGTTCAGTATTTTCCCATTCAAAAAAAAGCTAACAGCTGAATGACCTTTTCTCCAGGGGCAGACAAACCACCCATGTTCGGCGACTATGAAGCCCAAAGGCACTGGCAAGAAGTGACCTACAATCTTCCTGTTCAGGAATGGTCAGTCTGAGGCTCCATGCAGCTTGTGTTCAGCAAAGGGACAAATTCGAGAAATCTAAGTTCACCCAGGTATCCAAGCACCTGGAAATATATTGGTTGAACCCATCAGCAGCCAGACCAATTTTGTCTTTGAAGCAGTAATGGTCAGACCCAACAACAGCTGATGTCACTGATTAGCTCACCTTCAACCAGAGAAGAGGGACCTAATCAGTGAACTGACTTTGTGTATTGTTTGGTTTTGGGCTACATTGTGGGCTTCCTTGGGCCTAGCATAGTGCCCGCTTTGCTGATTGCCAGGCAGATTTTTGGGTTTCTGTATGGTTTTAAAGTTAGTCTGTTACATTACAATCCCCCCAGGTACTTCAACACAACTGACAATGACTTGAACTACTGGGGTCTTGACTACCCTCCTCTGACTGCCTACCACAGCCTGCTCTGCGCTCATGTGTAAGTCTTTTCTTTCAAGATTATTTTTTTGAAATGACATTTCTGCTTCAGTAGATAAATCTACAGAGAGTGGAGAACGTGAGACAGAGTTCGAGAGTTCTATTCAAACCCATGGTGTCGCATGTAAACGGTATAAAAGGAATTTGGTTGTCCGTTCACCTCTAAGTGTGGCTGGACGGAAAACCTTATCACGTTTGCCTCGCTCTTGTCAAAACTGAATTGAAATCAGGATGTAGATCATTATTGAGCTCTCGCCAGCCAGAAGAATTAAAGGATTAATGGATTGAGTGCATGCCTCTGTGCATATGCACCAGTGTGTGTGCATGCCCTGTTTATAATAATGTGTCAGCAGTCACTGCATAACCACATAGTCATGACTGCAATGCTTATGATACGCTGTGGTATCCCTCTCTGTCCTCATCCTTCTGGCTATCTGCGCTGCACAAGGCCATCTAAAAACCAGTGAAATGCTGCAGGGTGGATTTCAGATTCCCCTTTGGGAAAGAATAAAATAAAATAAAACTATGCCACTCTGCTTGGCATTTTAAGATCTTTATCAGAAAAAAAAACAAAATCTCAGTCCTTCTGATTCTGGTCTCTGTGCTTACTTTCTCTGTATTTTCCTGCAGAGCCAAGCTGATTAACCCTGAATGGGTGGAGCTCCACAAATCTAGAGGTTATGAAACCCCAGCACACAAGTTATTCATGAGAGCCACAGGTACAGCAGTCAAGATAATATTGTATTTACCAGTGTAATGATTGGTTAAACAGTGCAGAGGAGCTGCTTACACGATTGATTGAGGTATGGATTGATAGTTTGATTGATAAATTGAATGATTTTGATTTTTTTTTTTCTGTCATGCATCCATAGGTTCAGTCTTATGGGCTCATATGATGCCATTTTTACAAAAAAAGTAATCAGAGCTATTTAGGATGTCAGTATGATATTCTTGTATTATGCATCATGAAAAACAGTGTTCTCTTGCCATACACATAGGACTCAGTACGCTATGCTTCTTTTCTCTGTCTCAGTCCTGGTTGCAGATTTGTTGATATACATCCCTGCTGTGGTTGTCTACTGTTTTTACCTAAGTGATGGTTCCTCTAAGAAGAAGGTAAGACTACTGTTTAGTACTGCAGGGGATCTTTGTCATTTTCAACCAGAGTTCAAAATGCTTTTTTTGTCTCGTCCTGGGACCCAGGCTCATTACAACAGATTACAACAGTTGTCATGTGGACACTCAGTAGCAATGATGTGACCCATTTTTGGTTCTGACTCATAGTTAAGGAAGCCAGTTTGCATTTGAAACTTAAAGATAGATGCACACTACAAGGCCTCTTGACGAATCAAACGGCAAATTTTCATTTGGAAATATATAGCTATACTTAAAGTGGAGTTTCTCTTTTCTAGTTGCCGTCCTCAGCTGAACCACACATGCCACACTCATGTCCATCCTGCACTGTACAATCTCACTGAGCTATATTAAGGGGATATAGCAATGGATAATGTAACATCTGCCAGATAATGTAATAACTTAGAATTTAATCAAATGCCCCTCCTTAAATGGGTCAGAAATGTAAGAAAACCTGTTAATGTAATACATTTCTGGATTCCTTAAATTAATTAGCCATTATGATGTCATAAGGGGCATTTTTAACTGCTGATGTAATAATAATATTGATAATAATGTGACAAGAATAAGAAGATTGTAATAGCCTAGGTTAATACATTATTAAACAATATTATTACGACTACATGATCATTTAAAGTGTTTCACACCTTATGATCTCATAATGGCTGCTTAATTTAGTAATGTGATGCTATTACAGTATCCAGGTCTTTATTACGTCAACAGGTTCTATTCCATTTTCAACCCATTTAGAAGGATATTGTATTACATTCTGACAAGTCAATATATTATCCGTCAGTTATTATGTTACCAGTTGCTAGTTTGGACTGTATCAGCTTTGTTTGCAAAAAGGCATAATTAGAACAATTTGGAGAAATGTTGTTAAGTATCCATAACGAGAAAAATGATATGAAATATTGAACAAATATTTGCTTGCAGTGCAATGTAGCAACAAAGCAGGCTGTCTACTTTTGTACCTTTTTTGCTTAGATGTCATTTCACTTTGATACAGCACTCAGTAAAAATTCCAAATGAATCGCATTTTATATATTTTATAAATATATTTTTTACCCTAACAAAATATGCAAAAAGTCAATGGGTGCACAAACTCTTGAGCATGACAAAACTGGACTGCAATTAGATTAGAGCTAGATTTGCCTCCCATCAACTAACCAATACTCTCTTGTCCAGGTTTGCACTCTCCTCTGCTTCCTGCTCTACCCCGGCCTAATTCTCATTGACTATGGGCATTTCCAGTATCCTTTATATACAGGTGCAATTTCTATTATTTATTCAGTGTGGTATTCTGACATGATTGAAGGTTTCCTGTCATCACAGATGTCACATTCAGTATGATACGCCGAGACTTGGTTGCGTCTACCATTGACAGTGCGAACGAGTTGAAGCTATTGACCTTATAGGCTCAATCTTAACAAGCTTTTACACTTAATACAGTTGAACTATATTTTGAACTATATTTATTTGAAATATTTTGCTATGGTCTGTAGTTCATTTGGTATTTATGTGTAATGCTTTGATTTGATTTAATTGAAACTGTAATACAGTGTAGCAAGCATATTAAATGACTGAACTGTTCACCCAAGATTAACTGCTGTGACCTAGCGTGCTTGTTCCATATTATTGAGTTTTTCTACCTCCACAAAACCAGACTGGGCCTTCGGTATGGAGACACTCTCTGTCTGATATTGACCTTAACCCTCTCAGGTACAATGCAGTGAGCCTGGGCTTGACCCTGTGGGGGGTGCTGGGTCTGGGGCTGGGCTGGGATGCGCTGGGCTCCCTGGCCTTTTCCTTGGCCCTCAACTATAAACAGATGGAGCTCTACCATGCCCTGCCCTTCTTCTGCTACCTGCTGGGAAAGTGTTTCAAACAGGGCTTGATGGGACGAGGGTGAGTTTGTTTTTCTTTGTTCTTTCTTTATTTTTTCTTTCTTTCTTTAGCTGACTGTTTTTTTCTCTTACTTCCCTTATTTCCAGAAAAAACACTACAATTTTTAGTCTTTAATATTTTATTTTTTTACATTCAGTAAATCTGACATATAAATCAAGAGGTTATATGCTCTTATGTATACAATCGTGATTTTGCAGCATTGTTATTTCTGGTTATATTGGAAGTCACTCTGCAAATTCTCAATGCAGTGTAAACCTATAAGAGAGCACTGTCCCCCAGGAGAGCAGCAGTTACTGAGGTAATCAGATTGGATGCTGTTACTAGTGTGTCCAGTGTCTGTTTATCTAGTAACAATGTACCAAGGGCATTTAGTAGCAAATGGAGAGCTGGATTAGAAGGGCCAGGGAGAAGATATGTCCAGATGACACTATCGCCATGCCCAAAACTCCTCAGCTATTCCTGTGTGTGCAACTTAACCAGCAGCTTGACAGTTACAGCTGGCAACATACCCTGACCTACACTAAAGACTTTCAGCTGATGCATGGCTTTCACTGCATTCCTCAACAGAGGGTCAAATCCCCAATTTGGGACATGCAGACAGCACATATTTATTGTTCAAGCAATATCAGTAAACATTGACTTTTTTAAGCTACATGCTAATGTCCCCATTTGTCATTTAGTAATTCTAATGTCAAATAAATGTTTTTGGTGTATACATTTACAATAAATACTCTGTATGGCAATTGTCAAAACAATGTTACAAAATGCTTTACAGCAAATAAAAATCTCAGCATGTTGTATCTTAGTGTATATGGTGGATTTGAACATCCAACTCTCAGAGGTAATGTGCCCCTCTCTCTGTGTCTCTCTTCTCTTGCACCATGTAGGCTGTTCCTGCTGGTCAGGATTGCTGGGACAGTGTTGGTGACTTTTGCCCTCTGCTGGCTGCCCTTTCTTTCTGACCCCAGCCAGGCCTTGCAGGTTGTCAGGAGGATCTTTCCCGTGGCTCGGGGACTGTTTGAGGTACAGCAGAGTGGATTTTTTTTTTTGTTGCATTTTTGCCTTTATTTGACAGCTAGCAGTAGAGCTAGACAGAAAAGACTGGGTGAGAGAGGAGGGATAACATGCGACAAAGGTCCCTGACCAGATTCAAACCTAGGACATAGGATATTCTGAAATTCCATCAATTTAATGTGGAATATAAAACAGTTTTTTTGGTAGTTTTCTGGCACGGTGCTTGCTAGCCAAATGTAATGCACAAAGCCACTCTATTGCTCATCCATCAAAGCTAGGGCTGGGAATCACCATAGGCCTCCTGATATGCTTGAGGCACAATATGATTTTTATGTGTAAGGTGTGACTCACTTAAGTATCAGACTAAAAAGGCCATAAGCACTGAAGGCAAAAGGCCATAAGCACTGCTTCCATGAAAGTGAGGCACAATCTGTGTGGCCTATACACCGTCCCATACTTTCGCCGGGGTAAACACCCTCCTGCCCTCCAGTGCTGCGCCAGTTGGAAATGGATACCCTGCAGGATCAAAGAAAACAGAGGAATAAAATGGTGAAAGGTCAGGAGATCAGTTTCGCTCTGTCTCTGGGAGGTGTTGGGGTCCGGGATGTAGGAGGATATAGATAAATCTAACTAATTTATGACCCGGGTGTTTTCAGCACTTCATAGCACAGCCGTGTTCTAGCCGTATGGGCTGACGAGCGCTGCCAACTCTGCACTTTCGGCATATCAGAGCACATCCGACAACTGTTGGCAGCAACCGGCCGCGTCTTTGGAGAGCAAACATGTATGTGTATGTCAGACGATACAGAAGCATACACACACATTTGTACGCTGTTAGTGAACCTCTGAGAGAAAAGGGGAAATGATAGAAGAGGGATAATGAACAATTAGAGCGAGAGAGCAACTCTTCCACCGCCGGCTATGTTGAAAGGTTGGCATGGAGGAGGCAGAGGGAAAGTAACACCCGGTGTGTGTGTGTGTGTGTGTGTGTTTGACAGACAGCTCTGAGGCCAAGGTTTGCGTTTCGCGTTTCTGAAACCCCGTAACCCCTCTCTTGTCCTGCTCCCCAAGGTGGCACCCACCGCGCCGTGTCACGGACGTGAGAAGTAATTGAAAATTCTGGGGGGAGCGGACGGCGGTATGCGCCGTGGCAGTAGTGAAATGATGCAAACATAATACACAGGGTGTGAGAGACACTATACTCCCTGGCGACGACGAGCGCGAGAGGCTGCGGAGGCAAGTCGTCCTGAACTAATTGTGAAATTGTGCACGTAAGCAGAAGCCTGGACAAGCAGACGGGGTGAGAAGGGGTGGTGGTGGGG
>OOFE01003731.1:4231-15912 GCA_900323365.1 Monocentris japonica
GGGCTGGCGCTGAAATCACCATGGGGTTGGCGCCACTTTGCCCCTGCTTAGTTTTGTTCCTCACGGCTCATTCTTTTTGGAAAATGTTCACACAAACACATGCACAAACACACACACAAACACACTCTACCGGGCTTTCCCCTGAGTTGTTGAACTTGGCGTCGGACTCAGGAACTTGCCATTGAAAAAGGTGGCCTGAGTTTTATGCGTTTGACCTTGGTGGTGAGAAGTATTGTAAAGGTTATCAACATGGAAAGGGAAGACCAGCCCCCATTGTTTCCCCTGTGTGCTATTATACCTGCAGTCCCAGCAACCGCTGCCCTTAACAAGCAATTAACCGTGCTAACAAAGGCTGCATTTTACTGCTAATTGATTTCCATTTTATGTGAACGCCAATTGGAGGATTGTTGTTTTTACTGTTTGAACGGGAGTCTGATTAGCTGTAACTAACAGGGAAAGAGGTAAATACACAGATAGATTTTTGTTCTTGTTTAGTGTCGGAGCTCAATGGTTTTTAATGGCAGTGGGATCTGCTTCTTGGGGCAGACACACTACAAGAGTTAGTGAACAGGCGGATGCTGTATGTGCGTCAAACCATATCAAACAAAACATGTACATGTTTGATCTTGTATTATTCACATCAAAACATGCTCCAGTGCGTACACACTTTGCTTTATGTGATTAAGGATTTAGGTCTGTAGGGCTATAGGGACATTTCTTGATGGCTTCATTCTGTATGTAACAAGTCTGTGTGCGTCTTTGTGTCTGCGCATGTACAGACGAGCAGATGTACCGCTGCGAAGACTGTGACGAGCTGTTCACCTCAGCGCTTGAGCTGCGGCGGCACCAGAAGTATTCGTGCACCAGTTCCGGCTCCATCTTTGACACACTGAGCGAGGATTTCAAGCAGGAGCGCGAGGACAGTGATGAGCCTGTCCATGAGTGTAAAGACTGTGAGAAAATCTTCCCAAATGAGTACAGGTACACGGACACATTAAACCATTTTCAAGTACACTTTGGTACTCGAGCACAGATGCACACATTCCCCATTTCACCCTCAAAACACCAAACCACACATACAGTACACATTTCCTGTGTGTTATACGTGTTATTTCATGATATATTCACTGATGAACTTACCCTCTCCTCATCAAGTCTGGGCCAACACATGATAATCCACACAGAAGAGAGGGAGTACAAGTGTGACCAGTGCCCCAAAGCCTTCAACTGGAAGTCCAACCTCATCCGCCACCAGATGTCACACGACAGTGGCAAGCGCTTTGAGTGTGAAAATTGTGATAAGGTACAGCACACCCAGCACGTAAGTTGTGCACAGAGCACACACAGGCTCTATCTGCTTCAGCAATTCAGCTGGTCTTGTGTTTTTTTAGACTTCATACATTTTGATGCTGGGCATTGATGGAATAATTCTCAAGGAACGGCATACCATATGTAGATGATATTATAGCAATGAAAATACATTTTCCTTGGGAGTGCTAAAGAAGCCAAGACAAAATAAAAGGAGGGGGAAGATATTCATTTCTGGTATTATTGAATATACATTGTATTTCTGTGTATGTTCATTTCTAATGTCTGCAATCATGCTTTACCTCCACAGGTGTTCACAGATCCCAGCAACCTACAGCGCCATATCCGCTCACAGCATGTGGGGGCACGTGCTCACACATGTCCTGAGTGTGGCAAGACCTTTGCCACCTCCTCAGGCCTCAAGCAGCATAAGCACATCCACAGCAGTGTCAAACCCTTTATCTGTAAGTCAGAGTTAATGCAGTTAAGGAGCCCCCTTAACATCAACATCAGCAGTCCTTTTCTTCTGTTCCTCTTCCCTTTCCTCCTCAACCTTCCTCTCTTTCTCCTCCACCCACACCACCTTTTCTTTCCTTTTTTACCAGCCACATTGATCTAGAGAGTCATATAATTTATATAGCAATGCACCTAATAATAACTTAAATGTTAACATTGCTATAAAATTGGCTATGTAAAAGATGGATGTTGTTGTCCATCTGTCTATTTGCCAATGTGTTTGCAAATATTCACATATATATATTTCAAGTCGGTTAGTTTAGTTTAGTATGTATAGTATGTATATAGTATATAATATATATAGTATGTATTATGTATTTAGTTGACAGTAAAAAATGTAGATCAATAAAGAATTTTGTTGGCTGTTTTGAATTTCACACACAGAATGAGCGGTAGGTTTCCTGTCATTAACACTGTCATTTCCTGTGTTGAAGCAATTTCATCATGCAGTTGACATCCTGATTTGTGTTGTTGTTGATTTGGTACATGGAATTAGAGACAGTGTTTAAATGGGTTTAACCAGGCCCTGATGGGCTGTGTCCTCTTGCTCCCCCAGGCGAGGTGTGCCACAAATCCTACACCCAGTTCTCCAACCTCTGCCGCCACAAGCGTATGCATGCTGACTGCCGTACCCAGATCAAGTGTAAGGACTGTGGGCAGATGTTCAGCACTACCTCCTCCCTCAACAAGCACCGGCGCTTCTGTGAGGGCAAGAACCATTATGGCTCTCCAGCTGGGATGTTCACCCCTGGCATCCCCATGAGTTCTAGCCCCATCATGACCAAGGCCAAGTCCCACCATCCCCACCATCCGGGCCTAAACCACTCAGGTTTAGGATTCACTGACTACTTTCCCTCTCGTCCTCACCCTCACGCTGGCTTACCCTTCTCCCCAGGACCCCATGGCTTCCCATCCCTCTCTCATGGTTTCCCAGGCATCTTCCCCCCATCACTGTACCCCCGACCACCCTTACTGCCACCCAGTCCTCTGCTGAAGACCCTGGGCAACAGTGGTCAGGAAGGAAAGCTGACTCGGAGTCCCCTAGATGCCCCTCCACTCCCCTTGATCAGCTCAATGAACAACAATGGAGGTAACAGTTTGAGTCAGCTGGAAGACAAAGAGAAAGAGAACAAACTGGAGCTGTCTTCCAGTGGAGAAGCTAAGGCAAAATCCAAGATGGCAGACATGTCTGATGGTAGTGACCTTGAAGACGTTAATACAACAAGTGGGACAGATTTGGACACCACCACTGGTACCGCTTCAGGTGATGGTTCTGACCTGGAGAGCGATGGAGACAGTGAACGTGAGCGAACTGGTAAAAGGAGGAAACCCTCTGAGGCAGCATTAGGTCAAGAAGGCAACCGGCCAGAAGACATGAACAGTACATTGGTATCTTCCATGTCCAGCTCGGGGAGCCTCGCCATCGATCGTCCCTTCCTCTCCTCAGCATCATCCCAGCACTCCTTCTTCCCTCCGCCTGATGAGCAAGCACTCCCGCCCACCACCACAAATGCCAATGCAGCCACCACTGACTCCATCAAAGCTATTGCCTCTATTGCTGAGAAATACTTTGGTCCAGGTTTGATGGGTCTTCATCAGGAGAAGAAGATGGGTCCATTGCCCTACCATTCCATGTTCCCTTTCCAGTTCCTGCCCAACTTCCCCCACTCCCTCTATCCCTTCAGCACTGACCGAGGCACCCACAACCCTAGCATGTTCTTTAAGGCTGAGCCCAAGTCTCCTCGCGAGCAACTGCACAAAATGGTTCCCGGTGTCCCAGGAGCTCCTGCTCCCACCACAGAGTCACCATTTGATCTCACCACCAAGTCCAAGGAGACCAAGCTATCTCCTCCCACCCCAACCAAGCCCTCCAACCCCAACAGTAGTAGTGGGAGCAGTAGTGGACCTTTAGTGATATCTAGTGGTGAGGAGCAGCCCCTAGACCTCAGCATTGGCAGCCGGAGCCGGGGTGGTCATAATGGTGTGGCCTCTGAGCCTCAGAATCGCAAGAACCACATGTATGGAGTTGGAAAAGGGGTTCACACCAAGGAGGAACTCCTAACTGGGCACCTGCATCTGCATTCCCAGTCCTTGCACCAGTCCTCCATGACCCAGCACCAGCAACCCCTGGCGCAACCACCCCAGCAGCCACCCCTGCACTATGCCAAGCCCTCTGCCTTCTTCATGGACCCCATATACAGGTATTTCAGCCCCGATTAGACCAGAAAAGGTCTTTCCTACATGAGCATGGTCAGGTCTTTTATAAATCTACTGTATGTATGAATGCAGTTTCTCGTTATCAAGGCGGTAGAAGAAAGTGTTTAGTGTGAGGTTGAAGTTGAACTCTGACCTTGGTACGTAACCCTTTACCTTGCTGTTGGTCCAGCAGGGTGGAGAAGAGGAAGCTACTTGACCCCGTAGGAGCTCTGAAGGAAAAGTTCCTCAGGCCCTCACCACTGCTCTTCCACCCACAGGTAGACCTACCGCACACACACACACACACACACACACACATATTTCAAATCTAGGGAAGGCCCTTGGTATGAGTATGTATGGTATAGAAACTGTAAATGCTACTTGCAGTTTGAGCTTGAACGAAAAGCTACAGCAAGGGAATCCCAAGCAGGGGAACTGGCCTCCAGGTATTACATACAGGCTGATTATTCCCAGATACTATCAGCTATTATTTTCATAACATGTATTATGTGAAAATACCTCACTCCTGCCTCCCACGCTGCTGCAACCCAAATTGATAGGCCCCTACGCACCATCATTCCACAGTGTTGATGTTATTTTCTCAAGGGTTCTGTATGATTTCTTCCTTTGTTTACTGAATGGCGCCTCTGTACCTCGTCGCTTCTACCTTGTTCAGAAGACACAGTCCGTTATCGCAGCCCCTTTGATAATCAGTCACATTGTTCAACTGTCCCCAAACCCTCCCCACCTCTACAAATCTTGATTACAGGGAATGATAGTATTAATAAAAAAGAATAATAAGTGTTTGAATTGTAGTGAGCTGCCTCACTTGGCCACGCTAAACTTAGTTGTGTCATTGTTTCATGTACTGGGAGCACACAGGCCAGCTAATAACTTCCCCCCAAAGGTTTTTTTTTTCTCTGGCTGGCTGGCTGGCTAGATAATAGCACTGTGTCCATCAAGGACATCCTGTGTTTGTGTCCAGGAGAATGGGGGGCTCTCGTTGGGGAAACGGTTTAATCTGACCTGGAAATCTGGGTCCTCTATCAATTGTGACTTTGCAATACACACATTTACTGGTGCATATGCAGACAGATACACTTCTATACGCACAAGTATTTGCATGCTGACATTGCAAGTGTATGTATGTACTGGTGCCTGGACACGTGGGTGGGACAAGGACAACAAGCATGAAGAGGTTTTTTTTGCCATTACGAGCAAGCAAAAGAAATACATGGGGTTACTCATCATTTCTCAGCCATGTTCCCTGCACTTGTAAAATATCTTCCAAAACTGTCTATTAAGATAGATGAATAACATCCATATGACACCAATCTCATGTTCTTCACTGCCTTTTTGAAGGGATCATGTGTGTGGCTGGGAAGTTGATGTTGGTTCAGACTGCATACCCTACCCTGTTGCAGTTTCAAATCTGATTTGTGACTTCTGCAGCATGTTGTCCTCCCAGCCTTCCTGCATAAGTTGAAATACCTTAAATATTGGACAGACACACTGCATGTCCAATGAGGCAGAGCAGAGTGTCGTATGATGTAGCTTCTGTAATCTTTCAAATTTAGGGCATGTCATATACATATGTATTCAATTATTTTACTCATACAGCCTTCCAGTGTTTAAAAATCAAATACATAATTGATCCAAGTCCTCAGGTTGAGAAATCTCCACAGACTGCCCTGTTAAATAAGTCTCATATCAGAGCGTCTCAGCTGTGATCCTCCCAGTGATCCAAACACAATGCCACCTCTAATTCAGTCTCATGACGGAATCACCCCACCACCCCTCCACCCATTCTCAGACCGCGAATAAACACATCGAGACAGAGTGTCTGTCCCTGTGTCTCTCCCGTCCCGTATGCACTAAACAAGGAAGGATGTAAGCTGTTTTTGGCAAATAAACTCCTACATAGTTGCTCCCCTTTGTTCACCAGCTTCTAGGGGAGGGGAAGTGGCTATCAGTCAGGGGTATCTTAAACTATATTGTACAGCTCCCATCGGGGCTCTTGAATGCCTCATTGAGCCAGTTAGGCCTGCGACACTGGCTTTGGCAGAAAAGGGGAAAGGGTAGAGAACAAAGTGGTCTAGGCTGGGGATGAGGGTCCCTGGAAGGGGGGTGGGGTGCTGGAGAAATGGTACATTTGAAATGGAGTGTTTGTGAATGTGCAATAGGTCAAAGAGGTGACTCCCCTACAGCACAATCAACAAGGCTAACATCTGATATACTGCTTCCTCAAGGCTTCCGCTCTCTCCCTCCCTCTCTCTCGTTTCATTTTTTTCTGACAGTGTGACTTTGTAGCTCTCTCTTTTTGTTTCTTAACACACACACATCTTCTTTTTCTGTGGCGTCTCTCAAAGCATTACCAAAGAGAAATGGGATTCCTAGCTAAATTAAAAACGGAACAGCGACATTGAGTTAGTGGCTCCCTGAGCCAGCCGAGAAAATCAAAATCTGGATGAATGAATGTCTTCCACTCATCTAAAATATCTTCATGATGGTCTTACCCCTGCGCCCTCTCTTCCCTTTTCTGCTTTCCTCCACCTTGTTCCTCACCTATGTTTCTCCTCCTCAGATGTCAGCCATGGAGAACATGGCAGAGAAGCTGGAGAGCTTTGGCACTCTGAAACTGGACACGCCGCCCAATTCGCTGCAACACTCAGCCCACCCACTGTTCAACTTCCGCTCGCCACCACCCTCCCTCTCAGACGCCATCCTCCGCAAGGGCAAGGAACGCTATACCTGCAGGTACGCGCTCCATGGTGCAACATCCCATGTTATTTCCAATGTTGATCGATAGACTATATTATAAATGATTATTTGCAATACTATAAATACCATAAATGACTGTAATCCTTTGCTCATCTCCCTCACCCATCCCTACTTTCCCTCCCTTCCTTCATTTTTTCTGTCCATTCTCCCCTCCAGGTACTGTGGGAAAATCTTCCCCCGTTCGGCAAACCTCACCAGACACTTGCGGACACACACAGGGGAACAACCCTACAGGTACAGTCTTCTATTCTATTCTATTCTATTCTATTCTATTCTTGTGCCAGGCTCATAACTCCCAGTAACATAAGACAAACATCCCTCACTGACATCAGCCTTAATGATTTATCAGTATAACAATATAGAAAGGAAGTGAGCCTCTTTCCTCACGATGAGTCAAAGATACATGTGTCTAAAGATATATGTCTGTGTTGAGCAAGTTATACTAACATATACTAGATTAGAACCAGTGAAATCATTTAAAAGCACCGCTTTGCTACTTCTAACAGCATTTCTCTAAGAGAGAGACAGCATTTGACCACTCTCAGTCAATAATGATGTGTGATGTACTGTGTTATGTAATGTAATAATGTATGCCTGCAGACATGCTCTATTGCTTATGTGGTTGTTGAGACAGTACCAACGAATGTACTTGTGAAACCATTGGCTGAAGCCCTGCTGGATGAACAGAGTTAGTGCGGCCTGGTGATTACACAATGTGGAACAGGCCTTCACCACAATCACTCACACAACCGCGACTTCTCTATCCTGTCTGCTTGTCTCGCTCCCGTTCTCCACACTTTATCTTTTTCTGTTTGACATCCCTTTTACTTTGTGATGCTCTTTCTAGATCCCTGAAGGGGAGATTTTCTTTTTGCTTGCCCTGACAGAGAGGCCAGAGGTCAGGGTCAGCCATTAAACAGTGCCCCTAAAGCTGGTAGATATTCAGTGTCTTGCTCGAGGACACTTCAGCAGCTTGGTATCACAGGGCTTGAACCCTCGTGCTCTGGCTGAAGGACAGCTGCTTCTCAGTAGGCCACTCTGCTCCTTTCCTAACCTTCCCTCTCATAATTCATCCCTCTCTTGGCAGGTGTAAATACTGTGACCGCTCATTCAGCATCTCATCCAACCTCCAACGCCACGTTCGTAACATCCACAACAAGGAGAAACCCTTCAAGTGTCACCTGTGCAACCGCTGCTTTGGTCAGCAGACCAACCTGGACCGCCATCTCAAGAAGCACGAGCACGAGAACATTCCTGGTCAGTTTGCAACACCTACAACTCACCTTGCACCGGTTCAGGGTTTGGCTCGGTTTTGTCTGAGAAAAGACTGAATAATGGATGGCTCACATTACCCACTTGGAAAGTTTTACAGACCCTTTTACATCTTCACCTCTACAAATGTTTAGCATGGTGCAGCAAATGATTTAAAACTAAAAAGCTATTCCCACTGTATCACCAAGAACAATGTGAGAACTGTTTATGTCCAGCATGGAGGTATGTCATTGAACATGGATGGAAGGCGGGCTTTTTGACCTAAAGATTGTGTGTTTGAGTTTTTACATCCAAGTAGTCTTCACTTCAGAGTAGTGTTATCATTTCTGAATTAGACAATGATCCTAATCTACCAAAACATTATCAGTGCTGCCATAGTCACCATTTTCACCTTTTCTAACTGATTCTCAATGGAGCTGTACATTGGTGTGACATCACTGGTTAGGGACTCTCATATCTGACAGGGAAAGAGAGTACTGAAAGCTCAGCTCATGTAACCTATACACAAATTGCTCAAAAGCCAATGGCATTGACATTGTTAGACACCAGTATGTTGACAAGGAGCACATCTTGGATAACTGCCTTTGGTATAGGGGTAGTGAGACTTTCCTCTAACCAAAAGGTCACAGGTTCAGTCGTCCCAACAGCCTTAAACCCTGAACCCTTGTCTGCTCACTCACTGTAAGTCACGCTAAATGAGAGCATCAGCTAAATGAATATAAGTATATAAGTATATCAAGTATGGTCGCGCTATATTGAGAAACTGAGAAAGCATTGATTTGCTCCTTGCAATATATTTGTATAACTTGTATTCTTTTACTATGGTGATCAAGGGGTAAATCGGACAGGAGAACCTCCATGGAAAGTGCACCCACGTATACAGTTGTGGGAGGGCGATCATGTCTCCTTTTCTTTGAAACTTAAGCTGCTGAGCTCCCATGTTATGTGAACCACACATGTCAAGCTATTCTTATATTTTCTGAATTTCCCCATCCTACACCCTAAAATACCATCGAGATGTATCCCAGGGCCATAATATAAACTCTGTAGGAAAGGGACAGAATTAGAACAATTTTGAATGGAAAATATTTTGCTAAGCCTATAAATACAACATAAATATGAAATCTGAAGTAAGGTACTTATCCCTCCTCTGTTCTAGTGGAGCTGCACATTGGCAAACAATAGAAGACTGTGGTTGTATTGGGCAGCTCCAGTGTGTATGTGTGTGTGTGTGTGTAACTGTATGAGTGTGTAGTCGAAAAAGAGCATGTACCTTCCCAGGATAAAGATTTTTTTTAAAAGACCACATGAGACCAGGCTTGTGTATACTTCTGCAAAATATTTATTTTGTTTGAATTTTACAGCTTCACCTACATGTGGTCTCTTGTTGTAGTCTCTCACACACTGCGTGTTGCCTCCAGCTTATTCTTTGTAAGAGACGATGTAGATCTCAGACAAAACAACAAAATGATTGCATTTTTTTCAGTTATTTAACACATGAAACCTGAAATGTGTTATACAGCAGTGATATATAAATAAAAGACTTTCTGTACTAGGCTGGTCTTTAGCCTAGACTCTCAAATGGCCAGGCGGGCCAATGTGTACCCTGTACACAAAGGCTGTCAAAAGATATTTAACATTGCTAGATATTTATCAACAGATAAAATCAAAGGATCTAAACTGTTGCACACATGAAATATGAAAATCTGAATATTGTTAATAATAAAACTCATGCCCTTGCGTGAAAGACGTCTTGTATTTCCCTTCATGCTCATCGATTATGTCTGATGATCATCAAACTAATTGTGTGTGTGTGTGTGTGTGTGTGTGTGTGTGTGTGTATGCACGCTTCCCCCTCAGTGAGCCAACAGTCCGGGATGCTTTCCAACCTAGGAACCACCATCTCCTCGCCAAACTCCGAGCCAGACAATCATGCACTTTTAGATGAGAAGGAGGACTCGTACTTCTCAGAAATCCGCAACTTCATTTCCAACAGTGAGATGAACCAGGCCTCCAGCTCCACGGATAAGAGGTAGGGAATACTGCTTACGACACACGTTTGCACGCACATACAGACCCTAAAATGGTTTATATAGAAGGTAAAGCGTAGACACACACCCGATTGTTTACTGTACTTGTGAGGACCTTCATTGACTACATTCATGACCAACCCTTACCCTAACCTAAACCTGATCTAACCTTAATCCTAGTCCTAACCCTAAATTAACCCCTTAATTTAAGTGTCCTCACTTTGGAGAATTTTCCTCATCTTTCTATCCTTTCTATCTTTCTATCCTTGTGAAGACATTTGGTCCTCATAGAGAAATACAAGAACACACTCGGTTTGTTGAATAGGTAACAACAGTTATGCTGTCAGTTCTTTAGCCCCCTCGTTCTCCCTGTCCAGGACACCACCACTGGTAACACTTAGTACACAGTGCTCTCTAGTGGCTTCCTGTTACCTGGCAATCTTAGTAACCGGTGGGCACAGCAGGATCCTCACACCTCGGACCTCCCATATGACCCATTTCACCACAATAATCAGGATTTTATCAGAGCTGACTTTATGGAGTATTGAAATGTACACCAGCCACGTAGGTTATTCTGCTCTACCAGTCACTGTGGCACTTGCCATTATCCTGACAATTAAAATGGCTTGTCGGCTTTTCTCTATTTTGGAAATCATCAGCCACTTCGGCCAGTAGATAAATCCCGATGAAAGGCTACCAGTGTTGGTACAGTCTGTTACGATATAGCTCAGTTTGTGGAAGGTTTCAGAGGGAGATGGAAGGCAAGAAAGGATGAATCAGAAAAGTGAAGCAGGATGAAATGTTTTCTCTGTTTCAATCAATGTCTCTCTCTCCCTCTCCCTCTCTCTCTCTCTCTCTCTCTGTCTCTCCCCCAATGTGAATTCCTTTCTGGTAGTCTCACTTTCTGTCGGTCTCTTCCTCCATCATTCCCTCCTCCCTCTTGTCAACGCACATTAAAGCCAGCCGGCCGAGTGGCAATTTAGCCCCTCTGCCATCTGGGATCAATACTGAGTCTCATCCACAACAAGCTGCCTTGACATTTTAATATCTGTAATTCAGACTAAGTGTTATGCTTTCTGTCCTCCCACCAGACAGCCCCTTGTTTATTCTCTCTTTAAGTGACTGAAGTCGAATGGTGAATGCAGACACGCATTCATGGACGTCTATCTGCAGTCATGCTTATCTGCCCTCGCAATAATGTTTCCCTCCTTTTTCAGCATCATAGCCAGGCCAAATACAAGTCACTGGAAACCCTTGGTTTCTCATATGAGAACTGTATTTGACCTGTTTCCAGGCAGGGGACATGGTACATGCTAAGGTAGCGATGGTGCTCTTGGGGTGAGAAGGTCCAAACAAAGAGTTAGGGTGTTTAGATGTACACCCAAGGTTTCCAGCGTTGGGGAGTTTAAGGATTGTCTCCTCAGCACCATATTCAGGTTAGAATTAGGGCTAGAGCTAGGAGCCGGACCATGGCTCTATGGTTTGGATAAAACTAGAGCTGGAGCTGGCTCCTTGTCTGGGACTGGGTTGCATTGGCTGGCAGTTTGGACCCTGAGGGGGACTCAGGTCGAGGCATTT
>OOFE01003737.1:1270-11345 GCA_900323365.1 Monocentris japonica
ATAGAAATATTTTCTTATTTTCTCTTTGTTTAGGGTGTGTAGGGTGTGTGTGTGTGTGTGTGTGTGTGTGTATGCATGTCTGAGAAAAAGAGGAATGGCATAATCCCTCTCCAGTAAACAGCTTAACCCCTCAACCCTGAGGGTCTTGCTATCTCCCCATTAGAGTTTAGTGCTCACTGCCCTTTTCTCTTGCCTTCCCTCTCTGTCTCACATTCGTTCTCACAAAACACAGAGACACACATTTAGTCTCAAAGCACACACAAACACTCACACATTCACACACCATCTCTCTCAAAACATACACACACACACACACACTAGAGTCTTGGTTAATCTCTAATAAAGTGTGATAGGGCTGTAACCACCTGGTTAGCACTAGACTACCAGGACACACTGGTTATTTGTTTCAACTAACTTGTGTGTTTGTTTGTGTGCTTGTGATAATAGGGAGTTGATGTGTTGTTTTGTTTTGTTTTTTTTCTGCATATTTGGTTTGTCAGGTTTGTGCAAGTGTGTGGGAGGCAGGTGTGTGTTATGCCCTAATGTGGCAGTCACAGAAACAAGACAACAAAGAAATGGTTGTATGAAAAACAGAACTCGTTTACGAGTCGACAATGCCTGAAACCACAGATCCAAGTCTGCATAAGGCTGCCAGTTCGACCTACGTACCTACGAGAGCCAGCATGAAAACAGCTGCCTAACCTAAGGATTGAATTAAACCTACATCGTCACCTCTTTTAACAAAACGACAGAGTTGTTGCGTCTGTAATGTCTGTCAGGTGGTGACACTGACTGAGAAGTTTCAAATAGCCTACACATGGAGAGGAAAAACATATCACTGAGGTAAACACTTGTCCCCAATTCATAGGCTACAATGCCCACAATAATGTGGCTATTGCCAATAATCTGAGTAATGCAACAGCCCGATTACGATATTTACATGGTTCCATAATTTGACAAGTCCACATAATAATCCTGTTTAAATGAGTGAAGTACTTATTTCAATAATCCAGAGAGAATTGTTGGAATCGGTTTTATTGTTAAAATTATGAATTAAATTTCATGAAGTAGGTTGAAGTGAGGGAGTGTGTATGGGTCTCAGCCACTGGTCGAGTTTTGCTCTCTAGCTCTGTTGTAGGCAGTTTTCAGTTCTTTCCAACGGACGCAAACTTGTACGGTTGTTCTAACAAATCCACCCTCCCTTTTTCTCATATTGGTAAAGCAATCATACATTTTTTTTAATGTTTTTGTCTGTCATGACGGTTACTTTATTGACTTACTTATGTTGGTCTGTCCTGACTATAAATGCTGCCAACAACTTTGTAAAGCCAAAGGCGATTGGGAGTAACACTAGCAAGCCTGTTGTACCTTGCAAGTACACAGATGAGTCGTATGTATCAATGGCAGCCAGATTTATGTACTTTATAGGTGCTCGGGTGGAGGGGGGGTGTGTGCATCATTGAAGTAGATTTGACTAACTGCAAATATGCAATTTTTTCTTGATATAGTGTGCACCTTCTTCCAATCAAAGTGAGACATTTATGGCATTTTGCTCCAAACTTGTATGAGCCTACATATTGGCACCAAATGATAGAAAGAATTTATTTGGGGACCCGCGCAGACTAAACAGTGCACAATGCAAAATCATATAAATAAATATTTTCAAAAATGTGTAAATAGTACTTTTGTGGTGTCACTGTTGAAGGCATGCATTCAGTTATGGATGTGCATAACTGCGTGGTGCTAGTTAGATAGGGACAATATAAGAAGTAAAAATACAAAGAAAGAAAGAAGGAAACAGTGGGACAGTTAGTCCCATATTGTAAGTTTTGAGTACTGTGCACATTTCCTTACTCCCTTTTGTTCTCAGTAGCCTTTTTTCCTTTCATGTTTCCCTCTCTTCCTCTGCCTTTGGAAGTAATTGTGTGGCCAGTGTGACAGATGTGCTATATTGCTGCTTCTCTTCGTGAAAGAAAAAAAATATCATGTCTTGTCCTCCACATGTCTTCTCTCTTTTTAGAGCTACTGAGGTCCTGGCCCCATTACCACTGATTTACACTCACACTCGCTCTTTCTGTCTTTCTCTCTCTGTCTCTCTAAGTTAATAGCAGAATGCAGATGAGCACGAGCAGGGAGCTGACTTACTGCCTGCGTGTGTGTGTGTGTGTGTGTGTGTGTGTGTGAGTGTGTGAGAGAGTCCTTCTGGCCATGGGGATGAGAGGGTAGTGACAGGGGTCTTGACGTGCTAAAGAGGCAGAGTAAATGGGTTTTTCTAAAGCAGTGGAGGAAATATCACCGTTTTATACTAGGCCAATTTATGTCCCCTTATTTCTTCCTCAAACATGTCACTTTAGCTACTGCTGAATGGTAATTACTGCTCTCTCAACACTCACAGTCACTCACACACACACACACACACACGCGCACACATGCACACAGATATTTAAGAACACATAAAAACCAGATGAAAAAGCACACATGCAAGCACACTCACGCACATATAAAAATGTTGTCTTTACATATACAGGCAAATACACACTGATCACACATCGCACACATACAATAAGCACACACATGTACACTAACCACACACACACACACACACACGAATGGACACATTATCACTATTATTCTATGGAAAAATAGGCAGATGGTATTTCTACAGACTTAAGATTTATCTGCCTGTGTGTTTGTGTTTGCGTGTGGATGCATGTCAGACATGCTCTGAGGTCTGCTTCATGCGTTTCAGATGGCTTCTCCAATCCTTTAATCCACATAAATAGCCATCCATGACATACACACACACACACACACACACACACACACGCGCGCACAATGAATAAATAGCCATTTATGCTGGTCTCATTCTAATTCTGATGGCCCTCCCTACCCCATAAACTGTCTCAGGAATTGGATCGCCCTAGGCAGATTATGATTATGGTTATCAAAAAATCACATCACAGATTGCCCCCTCTCTCTTCCCCTCTCTTTGTTTCTCTCTGTCTGTCTCTCTTTATGTTCCTGCAGGAAGCTTTTATCTCCAAAAAGTCTACTATTGAGGAGGTGAACATAGAATATCAGACTTCAAGTCCCATACATTCTAGAATTAAGGGGCATTGTTAGTCGGCACTTCCAGGAAAAAAGGCAATCTTGGAGATATAAAGATTCAGGTTAAAGGCTTGATTCACACTGGCACCTCACACATGCATTCATGTCAAAGTAAATAAATTAGTTTAAAAGCCTCCATTGAATGGCATAAATTGTTTGATACATTTTTTTTTTATCAAACTATCTGCAAGGCCTTAAAAAAATGTATCCCTTGGCCTCATTAGTTCTACCATACAATTACATAGGGAATGGAAACCCCTAACGCTGGCAATGTTTCACCTATTGAGTTATACAGGGAATAAAAACTCTGGCAGTGCTCTGCCTATAGACTAGACAGGACCGCACACAACTGGTCTTAAAAAAGGTCTCAAGTTTACTATGCTAGTGCCATGTTCTACCAACAAAGGACCACAGCAGAAGCATCCTCCCCCTCCCTCCCTCCTTTCTTACACAACAGATGAGTTAGCGCCTTCATTAACAGCGGGCCAGGCCATGTTACTGCCGAACACAGCTGATACTGCCTGCATAAATAATGTCTTAATGAGATACTGCTAGCTAATTAGCAACTAGCCAGGCAGCACTTAGTTGCCAACAACACAGTGTAGCAGCCATGTTGGCCATGTGTTTAAGCATGTTTACACTACGTTATTCTGTTGGGATGGACCACAGAACTTGAATGGATAGAATAGGCATTCACATCTAATCTTTTTGAATGGTATTTTAGCAGGTACACAAAGGATGGTTGCCATAGAGTATGCACTAACGTTGAAAATGGGCATTGGCTTGCTGCATGAGAATCAGAAAGTTGATTATTTACCGTGGCAAAGTTGGTCAGTATATGTGTTTGTGTTCATGTGATTTTTATGTGTGTGCTTGAGAGATAGGCCTATAAAAAGTGTGCGGGCATCTGTGAGCGTGTCAGCCTGTCAGTGTATGTGTTTGTATGCATTATGGTTGCTAGACGTCTAGTTCCCGATCCGACTGTACAGTTTTCAAATGGTTTGTCTGGGCCCAGTTGAATAATTGGTGTAAACATTTAAACAGCTGGTCAGAATACGCATTGACTAAATATCTGTCTCACCATATGTCCACTTACTAGATATTGTGTGATGTATCCGTTGTTCTTGATGTAGTAAGATGTAGTAATAAATGGGAATGGTTACCAGTTTGTGATTTATTTTCTCATTTCAGAGCTCTCAACAAACGAGTTGAGCAAAGACCAGGCCACTGGGATCAATACCTCAAATCAAGCATGTATGGCCCCCAGACCAAAGTCCAAATTACAGCTCCAGTAAATACAGTCCTTTCTTTCTAAGTTTTGGCCTTGAGGCCAGGTATCCCTCAAAGGTGCCTGCCCTATAGGAAGCTAACATTGGTTTGTGTGTCAATCTTATGACAACAATGGCCCTTCACTGGGCCATCATTGGCTAGGTCGCATATTTTACTGCAGCCCCACCAATTCCACTGAACAGTGGTCTGATGCTGGTAAGAGTGGCTACTTTTTAACAACCTTGCCAACAATGGCCAAACAGTGGTCTGACGTTGGCAAAGGAGGCTATTTTTTATTAACCTTGCCAACACTGGTCCAAGAGTTGTCTGATGTTGGCAAAGGTGGCAATTTTCTGAAACCCTGCCCATGCTGGCCCAACAATGGTCTGACTTTGGCCAAGGTGGACATTTCTAAGCAAAGGACAAAAGAATCACAATGAAAGCCTTTTACACTTGATGTACCCAGTTGGTATTGTTACTATAAACCGAATAAACTTATTTTTGGGATGTGACCAGAATGGACCAGATTCTGTCTTCAGTCACTCCTGTGAAAGTAAACAAATAACATTAACTTCACCAAAGCTTATTGTATCAGGTAACGTTAAATAGCCAACAGCATCTTTTAGCAGCTAGCGGTAGTTGGTAACATAAAGCTGAGTGGGCATGCTGATATTTATTTAGCGTTATCCGACAGAATAAGAAAAACAGAACTCCATGATTTTCAGTGTGTAAATCCCTTAAGTATGTTAAGTACTTCTTACCCATTAAATACCTGACCAGTGAATGAAAGGCATTTGAAAGCACATGGCTTTTGTTTACAAATTGTAGTCTGGTTTGGAGCAGTGTGAAAACAAATCAGACCAATTGAAAAAAGCAAACAATGTATCATCATCAGGCTCTTAAATGAGAAATCAACCCTTCTTCAAGTGATTCATTTGATCAGTTCAGGTGGTTTCTCACCATGTGGCACCTTTTGGAATTGTATAATCACAGATTTGACTACACAATGTGTTTAGGTTATTGCTAATGTGCAGTTACATTAATTACAAAAGTGTTTATAATGGCCTTTCAACATGTAATTTGTCCTGTTAAAACAGTTTCATAGTTTGTCATAATTTTTCTCCATGTCCCATTCAGTGAGCATCATTCTATAGGTTATAGCCTAACTTTAAAGGAAAAGTCCACTCTCAGATAGTCTTACACTGTTGTATATATAAAACAACAACAAATGTGTTTTTGTGTGATTGTGTTTGTGCGTGATTGTGTGTGTGTGTGCGTGTGTGTACTCATGGCCTGTGGTATTGTGTGCCCCTCATGACCTTGAGAACAGAGTGCTGGGTTGTCAGTCTGAGAGCTAGCTAATGCTAATGCAGAGAGAATAGCCCCATAGAGTGCAGCTCTCTCATCCACTGTGGTTTGAAGTCTTTCACTTATCGAGAGGAAGAGCTGCCCAATGTCTCTTTTTGTTTTATTCAATATCTCTTTCTGTCCCTCCTTACTCTCTTCCTTCCTTCCTGTAACTTTGTTGAATGTCTTTTTTTTCTCTTTCTTTTCTTTTCTCTTTCTATCCATGTGGCTGTTTAATCTCTCTTTTGTCTTTCTCTGTCTGTCTTGTTCTTTCTCTTCTTTTGTTTGCTTTCCTCTCTCTCCCTTGTAACTCTGTTGTGTCTTTTCTCTTTGTCTTACTTTTCTCTCAATAGCTTTCAGTAATTATCCTTTCAGTAGCCTTTTGTTTAAAGAAAATTTATATTTTTTGACAATGAATTCAATCCTTCCTTCTAATTGTATGTGTGTATGCATGCATGTGCATGTGTTTTAGGACTTTTGCAATGAAGTATTTGGATTGCTGTGTTTTCGTCCTCTTGACCCTCCTCTAAAGAGTATCAGAATTTCTCTGTTTACAAAAAAGATAAATAGATCTCAGGTAGAAACAAACAAGTGGTAAATAACAGCAACTGATTGCAATTAAGGTTGTCAGTAAGAAGATATTCAGGTATAACTACTCAGAGATGTGCAAGAGTCTATACATTTTAATTTTTTTCCCTAATTATTCAGTTGTCATGTTTCTCTTGCTCTCTTTCCTCCTAACTCTCTATGAGACATTCAGCTCTCTCTGTACTCTTTTGCCAGCATGAGTCTTTGCCCCTCAGAAAAGTAAACTTTCAATCTTACTCTCTTCTCTCATTCATTCTTTTCTCCATTCTTACTCTGTCCCTTTTTGTGTTTCCCCATCTCTCTCTTCTTCTGCTCTCTCAAATCGAGGTTGCTTTTCTCTCCTCTTCAAGTCTTTTGAAAGCATTTATGTCTGTCTTCCCTCCTCTTCTGGCGTGTTATTACAAGGCATATTCCCAGCTTTGCTTATACTCCTCGTCACTCCAAACCCTCCTTTCCTCATGCACCAAAAGTTAGAGAGGAGGAAATTAATTGTGTATTGAACTGGTCATGAATTCTGCCTGTATTATCACTTTTGGAAAAAAAAGATGATTTTTCACCCATTCTTCTTATGCTTGCATTCTTTCCTGCTTCATTCTTTCTATATTTGTCTCTGTCTCTCTTTCTCTCTCTCTCGCTACTAAAGCTGGCTGTAATTGCTCTTTTCTCCTTTGTGTTATTGCTTCCTGGTCCTTTGCCTTGTCTGAGACTTGGAGACACAATACAGGCATCAGAATCATAGAACTGTAGAATTATACTACTACAGCTCTAGAACCATAGAATCCAAGAACTATAGTGCTGCAGAACAGTCGATTGAGAGGGAGAGAGTAATAGAATATAAGGTAGAAAGAAAGAGAGAAAGATACCATACTGTGAGTGGGTATGCCCTCCAATCCTGTTATAGACTATGTCTATTCTCACTCTATTTCTGATTGTATTTTCAGGGCAGCCAGAATGTCTTTCACTCAGAAACTCAAATTTAATTTGGGCCCATTGTTTAGACTGCTGCAAATCCACAATCCTTAATTGTATGAAATGTGCTAATGTCGTGATCCGTGATTGTACGAGCGGTTTAAATTATCTGGTCTGACCTGGCTTGGTTTTGTATGGGGTGAAACCCATCTAGCGAAATAAAAGGGAGGCTTGCTGTGCGTGTGTACATCATTAAATGCAGCCATTATTGTGAGATAATTCTATTGGCGCTCATGTGGTGTCTGAATATTGTGCATTGCCATAAGCGTGGAAGTCGGTCTCAGTATAGTCCTGATAACTTTGGCCTGACATTGAACAAAATCTGTATGAAATTCCTGAAACTGTCTGCTGGTATTTGATATTCTATTGAATCTGATATGACTAATGAATTTGAATTGTTGTTGTTTTTAAAGATTTAAAGGTTTAAGGTTTAAGGCATTTCTGCTGTGTTAGATAGTACTGAATGCAGAGTGACAGAAAATGTAGGGAGGAGAGGCTATAGTATGCCATATAAGGTCATGAGCCTTGAAAACCCATGACACAAGTGTACGGTACATGCCTCCTGACCAAAAAAACCCTCTAATTTACATTATTTGCTTGAGAATACCTGCCACTTTTCATTTTAAATATAGGATGCCTTGTGATGTTTTGCAAAAAAATATATAGCTTAGTCTTCAAATCCATTAAATTTAACTGATTAAATTCAAGTTTTAACGAAGTCCTCACAGGCAGAACAGCTACAATACTGGACCCTGATTGGCCGGCAACACGAGCTCCTCTAATTCAAATGAGGTAAACCTGCTGAGTGGAGGCTTTCCAGTGTGATTCAGTTCAAATACTGCAAACTTGCCTGTGCAATGTTTTCATTAAACGTGTGCATGTGCGTGTGAGTGTGCATGTGTTTCTTGACGTAATGACAGTGGACAAAGTGCTGGGAGCTTGAGAGCTGTCAACCTGTCACACACTGACAGACATGCTGCTCATACACCGGCCAGGCAACGCCACATGGATGCACACAGCGCATGTGTGTGTTTGTGTGTGTGTCTGTGTGTGTTTGTATGTATGTGTGTGTTGGTCATATGCAGTCCAGGCATCGCAACAAACCCGAACATGTACTGTATATCCAAACCCCTCTTGTGTGTGTCTGTGTGTGTGTGTGTGTGTGTGTGTGTGTGTGTGTCAGTGTGAGAAAACAGAGTGACAAATAAGGCTTTGATATATCATCTTTTTAAAATATTTTTTCCATGGCAATTCAACTTTATTTGATACAAGAGACTTGACATAACAGAAAATAAGTGAGAGTGATATGCTAGCATATGGCAAAGGTCGTGACCTGAATTATAACCCACAATGTTGCAAATATGTGGTGCCTTAAACCTCAATACCATCAGGACATCCCGGATATGTTGTTATATCTATCTATCTAGCTAGCTCACAAAATGCATTACGCACACACACATTTTCATCCCTTTCCCTCTTAACTCTTTGCTGTCACCCTCTAATGCATACCTTTAAAATTATCCCTTTGCCCAGTCTAGTTCTGATGGCATTTTTTTGTTTGTTTTCAAAAGGAAGTCATCAGTCTGTCAGAGACACTAGGAATACTACTCAACTACTGTATGGCAATGCACACAGCACATATCTATGTGCATACAGTACATACACAGACAGAGAGGGAGAGAGAGAGACATATACACACACACTCTAGTCCCAGATCTCATGTATGTCCTGTAGGCTGACGACATGCTGGTTTCCCTTTGGCTGAACCCTCAAAACCGAGGATTCTGGGTAGAGCCAGGATTACCTACCATCCGGGAGTGTGTGCGTGTGAGCAGTTTATGCATGTGCTTGCCTGTGTCAGTTTGTGTCTGGATTAGTCCATGCATGTGTATATATCTTTGAGCATGAGAATGTACGTGTTCATTTTCTATTTTTACTTTAGTGCATGAGATCTGTCCATAATGTGTGTGTATGTGTATATTTATGATTTTGTGTGTGTATATGTTTTTGTGTACGTGTGTGTGCATATGTTCTTGTGTGTCCGTGCGTGCACTTGCTTGTCTGTGTGTGTGTGTCTGTGTGTGTGTGTGTACTAGCAGAACAGATGGCATCGGGCTGACAGACCCAGTGTGAGGTGAGACGTCTCCCACTGAACTCCCATACACACACACGCATCTGCAAAGATCCATCATTAATATCATTATCATAATACTCTCAGTGCGACACAGCCTGTCTGTCACAAATATGATCACTCCTATCATTCTCACTGTTACACTGTAATTATTTAACTACCTTTCTATAAGAATCATCCATGTCATCATTTATACCTGCCATCTTAGTGTAAAAATAATTTGGCATTATCATTCATAACTGCCATTTTAGTATAACAAATCATTCAGTGTTATCATTTGCAGTACAGCTATTTTAATCGTTGAGGGTATTTTGCTATTTCAGTGCTCAAACTGCCACAAGAAAAAATAAAGCACCCAATGTAAAAAGTTCTTGTAATCTGTAAGTTTGTGGGTTTGGATAATATTGATAAGGCATATGGCATACAAATGTGAAATGGGATTTCAATTACTGAAATATATGCTTTACAGTTGAGCTACACTGCGCAGTCACGTTTGCGCAACAGCGTGCAGCGATGCACAGTTTTACCCTGCTACACCAAAAACTTTTTTATTTTTATTTTTGTAGGCTTGTTCTTTTGTCTGATCTACAGGTAAGTGAACATATATGCTGTTCCATATATTTTTAAAAAATAAAATATATATATATATATATTTGTTTTTTT
>OOFE01003742.1:3012-13363 GCA_900323365.1 Monocentris japonica
CTCTATACCTGTCGCAAGAAGCACACACACACACACACACACCCACACCCACACCCACACCCACCCACGCACACAGACACATACACACACACACACAGAAGCTGTCATCATCCGAGATATCACACGGTGTCTGTGATACTGACACATCCTGAAATACCAGCCTGTGCAACAGAGACGAAGCTGGCTCCCTGTCGCCACTGTGGAAGGGAGTGTATGAGTGTGTGTTTCCGAAGCACAAAGAGACGACATAGAGAAAGAGAAAGAGACAAAGAGAGGAAAGACAAAGCAATTGGAGATGGAGAGGGAGTGGGTGTCGGTGGGAGATAGATAGAGCAATCAGAGAATCATTTTTTATTTCCATGACGGGACCATGTTCAATTCATGCACGCTTCACAACAGCAGCTCAGGTACAAATGCAAGCTGTGCGACCGCTACGGGTTATAGTTCATCACCAAGTGATAAGGTCAGTCGTAGCAACATCTCTGCGATTCACCTTCTGTCACAATCAGACAACCTTGGCAGAACATTTCTTCGTAACATCCAGAATATAGCATGTAAACAACCTCTCCCTCTGGTACACACACTAGGCTGATACTGGCCTTTTATTAAATCGGCTATCAGCCAGTGATGTCATCCACCTCTGATATGATGGAGGTTCCTCCACAATGAAAGTTTATTTTCTTTGCACATATTATTTATTAATTTAATGTTTTTTTTAAATGTTTTAAATGTTAGTTTTTTTGTAAATGAATTCTTCATTTAGAGGCCTAATGTAATGGATGGGGTGGGCCCCCCTGCCTTAAATAGCTGTTAACCCACCTAAATGAATTTCATTGTTCTGGGTTTCAAAGGAGATTGAAAGGTCTAAATGTTTAGACCTGAAATTGCTAAATGCTATTTTTCCATCACGCCAAGAATCAAATTCTGGGAGACATGCTGAATCCTTGCAAATTTGTGGCATGAAAATGGTCGAATTTAAGCAAAACAAAATATTGGCTATCGGCGACTTCAAAACCCCTTTTCGGTCAAACGTAACACACACCACAAATAAATAATGGCTCCATTAAAAGACATTTCTGACCATTAACACTAAAGAGGAAGCGTTACTCACGGACGCAGGAAATTAGGTCATTAAACCGATCCTTGGGGAACAGAGGATTCTCCAACCCCCTGAAGTAGAGCTTCAACACGCCAGCTACCGAGTTGATGTCATGGTTGCTCTCCTCGTCAATCAGTGGGTCATTACCTAGACAAGAGACATACGAAGTCAAGTGTCTTGTTACCCACAAGAGGCTGCCAGTGATGTGACATTCAGGTGACCTTCCAGTTGACCTCTCACCTCTCTCAAAGGAGTTCTTGATGTCATTAACCTCCACTTGTGACCCTGACACCCGGAATATGCCTTGATGCTGAAGACCTGTTGGGAAAGGAGGTGTAAGTGTGTGTGCATGCATGCGTGTGTGTGTGTGTGTGTGTGCATGACATGTGCTTAATTAAAGTACACAGAAAACAAATGCTTCCATTTTGCTCCCTGACTCAAAAGACTAACCAGAGGCACAAAGAATACTGTCAACCACTGCTCTACCTCTATTGTCATATTTCTAAAGGACAAAGGTTTGGTAGATCGTGCCGCGAAGTAATGAGAATGTAGGCACCAAAATCATCCATGTGTCCAAAGTCGATTAGATAGCTCCAGGGCTCCATGCTAACACTTCAGCATACACTGTGTTGAGTGATAGTAGGCTCCATGCTAAAACATTAGCACACACTATGTTGAGTGATAGTACCCTCCATGCTAACAAGTTAGCATGTTGAGTTGACTCAACACAGTGTATGCTAAAGTGTTAGCATGGAGCACTGGACTGAATGATCTGCCGGGGTCATGTGGATGATTTTGGTGTCTATGTTCTCATCACTTAACGGGTAAGTTGACCAGCAAGACAATCTCCCACTACTGTCAAATGAAAGCCAGCCAGCTTGACTCACCATGTAGGTTGATGTAGCGAATGCAGCTCTCCACAAGCAAAGGTATGGCTTTAGTTGAGTCCTATAAGTAAAAAACATAATATTCTGTCAACTACTCCCACACACACACACTCACAAATGCATCCAAAACTGAAGCCTGACAGTGGGGAAACACTACCTGGTGCTTGCTATGGGAGTTCTTACGCCCACGACTATAATGAATGGAAAGAGAAGATAGAGGAGTGTCTTGGTTACATTATTTGTAGAAATAACACTTGCTATCAATGTGAAGAGAAAAATGTGTATGAGCATATGCCATCTCTCACCTGGTAGTCAGCATGTCAGCCTTATACCCTATAGATACAGAGACAGGACAAGCTTCAGAGAGGCATGTGGTAGTGCATGCTGTCTGTATTATATGTGTAATAGAGAAGGAGGCGAGAGAGAGGCATGTCTTACCCTCTGCTATGGCTTTCTTCAGTATGTCGTGTTTGGCCTGGAGTTTCGAGATGAGGTTACTCCCTTCAAGATACTCGCGGAACTTCTGTGGATGAGAACATAAAGCAGAAATGTAGAAATGCAGCCTGTAGAAATGCAGCAGTGTAAGCCTGCTCGTGTTCACTTGTATGTGCACATATTCTCACGTTGAAGTAGAAGAGCTCTGTCTCTTGCTGGTTGGCCCTTCTCTTGGCCAGACTGGGTTTGTTCAGGTAGCCATCTGACACGCTAGACTTGACCGACTCCGAGGATGGGCTGTGGATGAAGCTCTGGGAAACATCATAGTCATCCAGCACGGTCATATCCTGCAGGGTGGTCAGAGTGGCACCCCATGTCTTCTTAACCTGGCAGGGGAGAGGATTGGATGGTTAAGCTTAGGGTAGGGTTTTGGTCATGGTTAGATGAGATTTTTAGATCTTTCTCAATAATTGCCTGTCATGAGCCAATCCGATTTCTCTGCTTCCTTGTTTCGCTACCACTGTGATTTTGTTGAATGAAAAATAGTTCAAATGGACGAGAAGTGGATTACGGGCATTCAAAGATTCTTGAAAATGATGTTTGGAGAACGGTGGCATCCTGTGTTTGAGTTGATGGTAAGCTCTGAAATAAATGATTTTTTCTGTTTATTTTTGATGAATGCTACCCAATTAGCTCGCTAGCTACCTATGCTAACTTTGATGAGATTTTGTCCCCTGACCCCATATTGAGCACCACTGCTCTAGTTTATAGCTTGCAAAAGACTTAAATGTTGATAATGACTTTTTTAAATTCTGGTTTTGGGTGGATTTTCTCATCTAAAGCGGCTGTGTGTCTATGTTTATGTATACTATCTATGCAAAGTGTGATTGTATTTACAGCGAGGACGATGAGCATAAAAGTGTTTTTATTTGTATGTGGTCACCAGGGTGTGCTTGTCTGTGGGTGTTTGGGTGTGTATTTGGAGGCTGCTGAGACGTGCAGATGCAGCTCCTTAATCCAGACTCTCTCAGCAGTTTGATGCCCTTCAGGGTGAGTAAACAGCTGCCCTCTCTGCACACCACACACACTACAATCTGCTCCACAACACTTTGCACTTTCCCTAGAACTCAGTATGACAGAAACTGTGAGGAGAGGTTGCTTTTAGTTCATTTCGAGAGATTGCTTCTGAGAATTTATCACCCCGTTCAAGGTGTGTATC
The DNA here is from genome assembly GCA_900323365.1 of Monocentris japonica. Taxonomy (NCBI): domain Eukaryota; kingdom Metazoa; phylum Chordata; class Actinopteri; order Trachichthyiformes; family Monocentridae; genus Monocentris; species Monocentris japonica. Next base: position 6,653 of record OOFE01003742.1, read on the forward strand.
TATCGGAAATACAATGAAAGTCTTGATTCTCGTTTTAAGCGCTCATTACTGTGGTGTTTCTGCACTGCGCTTCCCAGAGATCACCTGTCAATCAAACAGTGTGTCCAGTACTATGATGTCTTTTTCCTTGGATTTTCTGTGGATGGAGTTTGAGTTTCTGTAGGTGGCGCTCCTTTCTTTGACTGTTTAGCCACGGCGGCTATCGCAGCTAATGCTAACTACCCAGTTCTTCTGCTATTTATTCCAAACAAACCGGAGGCACCAGAGGATTTCTCCCAGGAAAGACCTACCAGACACTGGGTGTTTAGAAGGTAAAAACATTTGTGTGTGTGTGTGTGCTAATATGTGTGTCTCACCTCTTCATTCTCTATCTTTAGAGATGCGAGACGGGTCTGCAGCTGTGTGAGGCGGAGTGTGAGCTCAGCCTGGACCTGTGGTTGGGCAGTGATCTGGGTCACCTGACAGGAAGAGAATCAAACAGCATGGCAATCAGCAAATTGCATCTTAGAATGAATGTTTGTTCGTATCCCTGCTGCCATTAAAATATACAATTCATGCAACACTTACTGATACAACATTCTATGACTTTCCATGACTTTAGGTAACTAAGTCCATGAGCTAAAACCTTCTTGATTCATCTGTATATATGTTATGTAAACTATAGATAATGTATCTGTGTATATATATAGTATCCTCTGTTTCTTGATAAACTGTATGAAAGCAGTTGAAAACCTTCATCTAATGCAATGAATGTGTGAAAAGTTACAAAATACATTCTGCTATATTCCTGTAGCCCTATGAAAAATTACCTGATCTTCCCTGACTTCGCCAGAGAATTTATCAAAATCCCTGACTTTCCCTGTCTGGAATACACTCAAAATTCCATGACATTCCAGAAACTCCCTGACCAGTGAGGACCCTGGTATGTGTATGAACGCATCTAGATGTGCAATGTACTGACTACGTCGCCCATGTGGGCCTGGAAGCCGAAGCGTGCCGGGGGGCAGAAGGCAGTGGGGTAGAGGCCCAGCAGACGCTGCCTGTCGCGGGCAGGGTCCAGGCCCTCCACAGCTCCCTCCAGGACCTCCAGACCTGCCCTCCTGGAGGCCTCCAGGCTGAGCTCTGCTGACAGGTAGGTCCTCAGAGCCCGGCTCAGACTGGAGTGGTACCCTAGGTCACAGCACTGAGACCAGATGGACAGAGGCAAAAGGAGGTGGAAGAGAGAATAGAAGAAGAATCATTACATTAGCAGTAAATATGCAATAATAAATGTCTTACTTGAATAACTTTTTTCCCAGTCTAGGAATCAGGATTAGACCGATATATCGGTGTGTCAATATATCGGGCCGATATCAGCCTTTCAATAAAAATCAGATATTGGCTAGTCAGTGTTGTCCACTGCTGTATGACGGATGATGATGGAGGTGAACATATGATTTTACTCAACAGCTTCAAGGGTGTCAGCCTGTAAAACCTGCAATGAAACCTGCCTCATCTTGCCTTAAAGAGCTGCTAACCCACCTAAGAATTTTGCTACCATGAGTTTTAATAGAGTCTGATGGTCCCACGGTCTAAATGCTGTTTCAGAGGCTTTTACACCCTGCGAAGAATAACATTTTGGAAGAAATATTGAATCCCTGTAATTTCTTAGCAGCTTCAATCCAAAAAAATATCGGTATTGTCAAAAACCCATTTCAGTCATTTTAGTACCCTGGTAGCAACCAGTCTGCATACTCACGTCTATAATATCGGGCAGGTCGTGGATGTAGTATTTGAACACAGAGGCATTGGTCGCCTCCAGAGTCAGCAGGTACTCATTCCTGGCTTTTAGAGTCTTCAGTTTATTCTCTGAGTACTTTGCCTTCCTCTGATGGAGAGAACAGAGAAAGAGTAGATGAAAAGAGGACAATATTACCAGGCATTTCCCTTGAATGTGTGCAACCCAGTATGTCCCTTTTTGGTTTCTGTACCTTCTCCCTCATCTTCTCCATCTTGCGGGCGGCATTGCGTCTCTGGTGTCGCTCCTCTATCCGCAGGCCAAAGACGGGCTCCATCCCACCTGCCGTCCCCGACAAGCCCTTCACGCGACCCTCCTGTCGCTCCGCCTCCCTCAGCTTGGTCTCTGCGTTGATCGTCTCGGCATGGTACATGTGATACGTCTTCATCACCTAGCGACCAAAGCCCACAATACACCTCTAAACAAGACGGACCATAAACACTGAACAATGCACACTAGCAGCCAGGATCAACTTGACCCACTTTTTTTTTATTCTTCAAGGTTATCAGGTCCACTCTAAGTTGATTCCCGGTCTTTACTTATTTAGACAAGAGGCTTTTAAGGCTGGCACTCAGACCTAAAATAAACCTTGATATTAGCTGGGAAATAATGCAACTTTTCTCCTTCACAGCTCCTTGCAGACCTGCTAAACATTGCCAGGGCTCAAGGTACATAGTTTCACGATGGCTATGCTGACTTTGATTTGCAAGGTTGAGACTAAGGATACAGAGAAGACACAATAAGGAGCCCCTTAATTAGAAAATGGTCAGGATCAAGTTCATCATCACTGTTGTGTTTCTGTGCATGTGACTCGCGGTTTAAATAGAAAGTGTGAGTCACTTACAGTGTAAAGCTCATTCAGAAGCTTCATCAGATCTTCCTGCAGCTGAAAGGTGATCTCTTTACTCTGATGGAGAAAAGGTTGGAGTAAAAGGTGGAGATGAGGAGAGAGAAGTGTCATCAGTACGAGTCACAGCAGCCCAGGGCAGAAAGCAGGCAAACCCTGCAGAACTTTCCATTCATACATGGATGTCAGTGTTAATAAGCACTGCTGATCAATCAAGCAGGCTGCATAGCACTGGATAAATAAATGGATAAAGCCACACACAAACAAACAAATTCATAAATTAAACACACCGTGCCTGACTCCTGAGCTCTGCTGTCTGCACACAAAACTGAATTCCTGTCTCATGCATTAAACAGCTCCACCAGTTTGGGAAAGAGTTATGTGGCAGCGCAGTGCCGCATTAATATTGCATTATGCTAAATGACTGTGGAATCCCAGAACGGATGAATCCTGTTCCCATAGCGCCCGCTGAGGAAGATCAGCTGAGCCCGTCGCCATGGCCACGGGGGCTGTCAGCGTTGTCATGGCCACTGAGCCGTCCGTCTCCTCCCGAGCTCTCAACCACAGTCCGGCAGCATCCCTCCTCAGAGCGTGTCAGAGTTGCACAAGGAGTTAGGGCCGCGATGGAGGCCCTTACAGTATGTAGCTGCCGGCACCCTCTGCACTTTAGTGATCATGAATAAAAGACGAGCCGGAGCGCGGATTAATAATGAACTCGCTGAGCTAAACGTGGAGGAGTGTGTGTGTGCGTGCGTGTTTAATTTGCTAAACTCCAAGGCAGCCTCAACAAAGCCCAGGGGAATACAGACTTTACTTTTCATTAGAGTCAACTTCCTTCATACATCTCCTCTCCCATACTTAAAGAAGCTGTATATATATATAAAGGAAAACAGCCTCGGGTTACTTGAGCACCACCCGAAATGACAACTATCCTATCGGAGAACCATTTCCTCCTGCTGATCCAGGCCAAATCCCTGAAGCATACTGACGTTCTGAAGCTTTGTAATTACACATTCCAGAACTAGGGCTCACATATTTTTTTATACAAATTGCACATCTCTTGAAAATTACAGGATTTATTTGATTTTCTCCTCTCCCAGTCGGCCTTGTGCAGCCAGAGAACATGCTTGAATTCACAAGCCATTACTGTGTGCGTGGACAGGAGCGACTGCGACTGGTCTGGAGCCAGAGAGAAGTGGGATATGAGGAAGCAGACATAGTTTGGGTGTTCTTTACACCTGGTCAAACTCCACTGGGACAGTTACAGCGACAGCCTGTAACTGATTTTTGAAGAATTCTGTTTCTGGAGGTGTTGTGAAAGAAAATGCCCACTTGATAACCCCAGAGACATACCCACACTCAAACACGCCATCCTGTAACATTTAGATCAGCAATTGCAATGGCTATTGCCATTGCTATTGCTATCACTATCGCTATTGCTATCGCTAATGCTATTGCTATTGTCCACCTACATGTATAACCCACAGCCGAAAGCAACATCCTCATGCCAATTCTCTGGGGATTATCAAAAGGCATTCTGGGAAATGCAGGAAATCACTAACTGAAGTAAAAGAGGGAGGTTGAGGAAAAGTGGATACACCAATAGAGTAAATTAACAACACCTTATCACAAAATAGCATCATCACAGAATGATGATATCTAACAGTGTAAGATCATACAAGGGTGGAATTTTCTACAAAATTCTTTTTGGGTGTCAGTCTGTAAAGCCTGCAATGAAACCTGCCTCACCCTGCCTTAAGGAGCTGATAACCCACCTAAAACAATTTCATTAGTCTGAGTTTCAATGGAGAGTTTTAGTGTCCCATGGTGGTCAGAGGCTTGTCCACCCTGCTAAGAATAAAATTCTGGTGAAACACTGAATTAAACATGAAATGGTATGAAATCAAATAAAGCATGTGAATATTGGCACTAAATATCAGTAATTGGCAGCTACAATCTGAAAGTATCTGTATTGGCCCCTGACAGAAATACACATAACGGAGACCAGTTTACTGTGTCCCGTGTTTTTTATGGTAACTCCATGTGCACCTGCTACTGGCTGGCTCACCCTCTTTAGCAGGCGGGCTGAGTCCTCGCTGATGTGTGTGAGGCGGGTGATGACGTTGTTCAGGTACAGGTCACTGAGGGTGGCGTGGTCCTTACTCTCCCTCCTTACCTAGAGGAGCGGGAGGGAGGAATGAACGTTTCGATGTTTACACACTCGCGATTACAAATCCTTTCTAAAGCAAACACACAGATACACAGCCTACCTGGTTTAGCAGCAAATACCAACAGTTGACCGGAGACAGCAGGTTCTGATCTTTTCTGGAAGCGACAGTGAGAGAGAGAGAGAAAGAAATGGGTTAAACACCATACACAAACATGCACGCACACATGAACACACACATGCACATGCCCTCACTCAAACAAGCACAAACGCACGCACAAGCACGAGCATACAAGCAAAAAACACACATACACACAAACGCACACAAGCACGAGCATACAAGCAAAAAACACACAAACACACAAACACACACACGCCCAGCATGGCTTATTACCGCCAATTATACCCCCCGCGTTAAACAATTATACTTCCTATTCTTTGAAGATGTTACTTTAAGTAGATGATGACTCCAGTGAATTAGGCGCGGGCATGCTTGCAAACACATATAAAAAAAACACTTATACCCAACACACACACACACACATCTGCCTTTGCCCCTACTTGTATTGTTGATGGTCTTTAGTGCTGCGCGTCTTGGCCATGAACCTCTCGGCCAGCTTCTCCAGGTTTCTGGAATACTCCGTTTCGATCTCAGCCTTCTTCCTGAAGAAGTCCTGCAAGTCCTGAAGCAGCTGGACCCGCATCTCTGTCTGCTGCTCCAGACATCGCTGCTGCTCAACCAACTGGGCCCGCACATCTACACACACACACACGCACGCACGCACGCACACACACACACACACACACACACACACACACACACACACACACACACAGGAGGAAGAAGGAAGACGGAAATTAGATTCACCCCCTACTTTGTGTGCATACAGCAGCAAAAATACTGTAATATTGTTGGAGACAATATTGTATTTACTGCACTATAATCTTTCAAATTGTTTTGCAACACTTAAAGTGATAATCCGCAAGTTCCTCATTTTCTTATTTTGGCCACATCTTTGGTGATAAGTGGTCATTGCTGTGTTAAACCTCAAGGGGCGGAGCCAAAGAAACATTTTTAGGTTAGCTAGTTAGCCTATCTGACCTTCCAAGTTCCAACTAGCCATACTAGCCTATAGCTATCTAGGTTAGCTAGTTAGCTAGCTGGAGACCTTTCAAGATTATGAATGCCATGGTCATGAATGAATGACAAGTCATTGCTATCTATATTTCTATTTATATATTTGAGTTCCTTATTTGCCTTCTTTACTGTTGTTCTTTAGCTCTGCCATTGAGGATTATTTCAGCCAATGAGATTATTTCTGCCTCCAGAGCAGCAATATGTGGTATTTTCCCAGGAAAGACCTACCTGACACCCAGTGTTAAGAACAGAAAATGTAAAAGCTTTCATGAACTGGAGATAGGTTGCATCAGTATTGTGCCATATCAATCAGATGGAGAGTAGAAAACCTGATATTTATTTATCTGAAAAAGTTATTACTTTAACAGTGACAACATAGGAGCAACATGAAATAGCAGCCATTTCTAATTAGAAAGCTAACAATGGCAAAAATCATGCCAGAATCAACCGAGGGAGCAGCAAATATACGTGGGTAAAAACACAGACACACATGAGTTGCAAACAGTTGCTGGCCATGGTGGTATTCTACAGGGATCTCAATGAACCATATCGGTGAAACTGTGTGTGTGTGTCTTTGTGTGTGTGCGTATGCGCACGCGTGGGTGTGTGTATGCGTGTTGATGCGGCAGATCTGAGCTCTTGTCTTCACCTTCCTCATCACATGGTTCACACACAGTGTGTGGTTGCCAAGACAACAGGTAGTGGAGTGGATAGGGTCTCCCGGGGATTAGTGTGTGTGTGTGTGTGTGTGTGTGTGTGTGTGTGTGTGTGTGAGAGAGGGG
>OOFE01003744.1:3188-30258 GCA_900323365.1 Monocentris japonica
CTGTCCCTCTATCTCCCTTCCTCCTCCTCCTCTATCCTTCTCCATACCTCCTCCTCCCTTCTTTCATTCCCTCTCTCCTCTTCCTCCTCGCCATCCTTTATCCCCCATCTTTCTGTCTCTCTTCTGCCTCCTACTCATCCTCCATCTAGTTCAGGTAAGCAATCAGCTCCCTCCCATCACCTCCTCTCTTGCCCTGCTCTGGGGTTCTAACACCTCTTTGAACTTTTTCCTTCTTGTGTTTTATCTCTCTCTCTCTCTCTCTTCACTATTTAACGCCACTCTCTCTCTCTTTCTGTCTCCCTCTTTTTCTCTCTCTGACCTGGTTCTGTTGGATCCCGCTGGAAGGCCTTATGTTGTTCACGTTAGCTCAGCTGTGTACACACACACACATTCAGAGAGAGAGAGAGAAATCAACACACATGAATGGAGAGAGACACATAAAGCTCATCCAAAAGGCTTTTCAGGTAAGCGCATACATCTAAATCCAAAGACACACATATTTAGAGACCAATCTGATAGGCTTATGATTTATGACTGCATGTGTTTTTATGTGTACTGTCATTTTTTTCTCTCTATCTTGCTCTCCCTATTAAATTTGGGTTCATTGCAAATGTCCAGTGGCCGCAGGAAACCATCTATATACGTGTGTGCACAAGATACGTACTGTTCCCTTTTTTAAGTTGAATTGTATCCTCATTATCATTGTGTACATCATTTCAGAATTTGCGCAGACAAATTCATTCACGTTTTTTTAAAGTGTGTAATTAATTTAGCTCATACAGCATATTTAAAATTGATAAGCTCCATTTGCCATAATGAGTTCATTTTAATTGCATTGATTTATTTAGGTCAGTTACCTGGATATTTTGCTGCATAAACATATGATGAGTTGAATCAGGCTTTTGATAAGTTGCAAAGAGATTTGTTAATCGTTTTCCTTCAGGTAAAAAACTGGATGAGTTACTTTGGCCACTAGCATTATCCAACACAAAAATCATTTAAAAATAAAAGGTTATGGTGTATGCTAAAGTGTTAGCATTGAACCTGCTGTCACTCAACATAGTGTGTGCTTATGTGTTAGCGTGAAACCTACTATCACTCAACATTGTGTATGCTGAAGGGTTCGCATGGAGCCTATCACTCGACATAGTGTATGCTAAAGGGTTCACATGGAGCCTACTATCCCTCACTATCATACTAGTGAACACTAGTCTGTGTTCTCATTTAACAGAGAAGTCAAAGGGCCAATCTTTAAAATACTTGGTGTATTGTTTTAACACTTTGTTAACACAAAATAGATTTTTTTACGCTAGAGGACAGCCACTCAGCTACGAAGAAAGTAAACCCTCTCAACAGGAGATAGGATTTACTGAAACGTGCACGCGCACACACCCACACTCCGTAGCCAGCTGCTGGGATCCAGTGGCAGTTTACTTGACCTGAATTTGCAGGCTTATTTTAACTATCGCTCTCTGCCATCTCTCTCCCAGTTCATTTAGAACGCCCCATTTAACTAATAATATGGTGTGGCCCATGTAATCAACATTAATTTAATTTTCTGTCTAAGTCACAGAATGTATTGTGTGTTTTTTTGAAGAGATATTGTGTGTGAAGTATGTGTGTGCGTGCGTATGTGCATGCGTCTGTACATATATATGCACATGCACGTATCATATCTGTGCACACAAATCATTTTTCTTGGGTTATGAAGGGTTAATTAAGTATTTAATATAACACACTATGGCAAGATTAGATATCTGGGGTCATTATGCATGCTGTCACCAATTAAGTTAAAAGTGTGTGTGTGTGTGTGTGTGTGTTTGTGTGTGTGACAGAAAGAAAGAGACACAGCAGGAGTATGTGACCTTCTTGATTTGTGGCAATCCAACTCAATTAAAGCCATCTTAAATTGATATATCTCCCTCTGAGAATATTGCTGCTGTCAAAAACTTATTGCACTACATTAAGAGCGTGTGTGTGTGTGTGTGTGTACAGATGTTTGTGTGCGTGTGTTTGACATCACTGGGTCTCTGTGATCCAACCAAATTAGATTCCTCTTAAATTGCCACTAATCACAGCTAGAATATCCTATGAGAAATGTCATTAAGCCAGACTTGCCAAGCATATACCACAGTCATGGTGGGGAAAAAGTGGTTTTGGAAAGTTGCTTTCAAAATGTTGTCATTGTGAACCGTGTATCTCCAAACTGTGAACGCTTCAGGAGCTAAGGGCAGCCTTATTTTTAGTTTATCCAATGAGGTTTAAAAGGATTTTTTTAGAATGTACATAGAGGACCATGTAATCCTTCAATTGAAGTGAAAAAAACATCAACATTGGAGTTACAGGGTTTTCACATGACGATAGCAATTATTATTATATTCAATATAGCTCAAATATGGAAGATTGGGTCTGTAAGTGTTACTATGTTAACTACTATCCATTTACTATGTTACCTACTATCCATTTAAAAGTACAATAAAAGAGTAAATTTTGTGCTACCACTCATTTTGTAAGTGTCACATTTTTCAAATGGAGGACATTTCATTTTGGAACAAACCTCTCCACTGCTTTGGCATGTTTTGCAATCTTCTTTGCAATCAATCAAACAAAACCTGTTGTAAACAGGAACATGTTGGAATTAACTGTAAAATAAGAGTTATTTTTCTTGGAGAGGGTTACTTTTTGTTTGAGAGCTGTGAATATGTGAATTCTGTTGCAGATTGTCACTTTGGTTTCTTCGTCTTTCCTTTTATTTCCTTGCCCTGACTGCACCCCGGATGAAATGAGTGGCAGCAGAATGCCCACAGCCAAAACATCTACTGCAATGTGTGTCTGGCATCACCCGGCCTCAGTTTTGGTTGCATGCGTGTCTAACTAGCAGAGGAGCTGTCTGTTTTGTACCCATAATCACACACAATCCCTCTGAGACTTCATCATGACTCATCACCTCTTTTATTTGAGGACAAAGGACAAAAATGAAGTTTAAAGTTGACTAAGGCTGGGAACACAGTAGAGGTTTACATTCAATTTGTCCATCCCAATAATCGTTGGGGAAATCCTGATTGGAGGCTGATGGTTGTTAAAGATTATCTGGTAGTGTTACAGCTTTACAGATTCAATCTTAATGACTGATCTAATCTGGCCCGATAATATGTTTTACATTTTCAACTCGATATCTGTGGGGCCCTGAACAAGGCCTGTGGCGTGTGGGGATCACAGACCACCAGTAGCCAAGGAGAGTAATCTGCAAAATCTGTTTTTGTGTGTGTGCAATGCAATGCAATGCGTTTTCAAAATTGGTTAGGATTTTGAAAGTGTTCTAATGTAGAGGTGATAATAGATGACCACTTTCTCCCTCTTTCTCTGGCGGACTGTGATGGGTATAATTCCTATATTGATTGACGGGTTATTTTTCCTTTTTCCACAAGGTCTCTCTTAGCTGAATGATGGCTGTTGCTTCTCTCATCGACCTGACAGGGTTTCAAGGTTTTCTCCAAAGCCCCATTGCACCCTTCAAAAATCTCCATGCCATCTATCCTGACGACTAAAAATCCTAGTAGCTGATGGAGAGGGGCAATATTGTCTTCAGCAGATGACGGGGGACTGATGTGACTGAATCACTGTAGATCAAAACCGGTGTGGACAATATGGACTATGAAGGACAAAAGTATATTATATGAGTGTAGATGGCCACAATTATAGAATAATTGCCTGTTAAATGCCTATGTTTGCATTTAGAGTGGGTTTTAAGCCTTGTTGTCTAAAAAAACAGATTTTCCCTGTTCTGCCTGTGAGATCAGACCTAATTCTTAGACATGATGGATTTGATTGTCTCTCCCTAATTGAGAACTAAATTGAACTACACACTAAAACCTGGAAACAAGAAGATGGTGTAGAGCCAGTGTGTATGTGTGTTTGTGTGTGAGAGAGACTGGTAGTTGCTGGCAGGTGATAATCAGCAATCAGTGTGTGTGTGTGTGTGTGTATGTATCTATGTGACTGTGTCTAGTGCTTACTTGTGCATTTGTGTGTGTGTCTGATGTGCTTATAAGAAGTATGGACACTGTCTAGTCTAGTTAGAAACACAAAACCAGTGGAGCTTCCTTAAAATAGCCCTGAGCTACAACTGGTGTACGTGTGTACGTGTCTGTGTGTGTGAGAGCGAATGTGTGTGCATGCGTACTTTTATCTGTGTATTTCTGCTAATGTGCATGTGTAATGAGTGTATGTGCATTGGTCCGCATGCATTTATATGTGCATACATGCATGTTTGCATATGTGTGTGTGTGAGCTAGGTGGCTGAGACTGACCATGACAAGGCCAGTCATTTTTGATCAATGACACAACTTCACCCATCTCAAACTCTATTACACACACGCTTCCACTTGTGCATGTGAATTAATGTTGCATAAGGACCCACACACAGAATGCACACACCAACAGGCACACAAAAATACCCATTTCTGCACACAGATAGACCATCTGAAGGGGATGTTTCACTAGCTTAGTGGCCAGACTCAGCCGCTATTACACACTATTGGTAAAGTTTTTGTTCATTCAACACTGTAAAAGAACTAAACATTCACAGACTCCAGAAGATATATGTCTGAAGCTCTGTTTGCACAGGACTAGCATTATGCTGGGACCTCATGCAATTAATGAATTACCCCCAGCATCTGCATTTTGTGAAACGCACAAAAGGGGAAATCAACGGTTTCCCCTAGTTACAATTATATGTTAGATTTTACAGTTTGTCACTTTCTGATTTAAGTGCAACTTGAAGTTTGCATCGAAAATGCGCTCAAAACTTTCATCTGAAGCATCCTTTACTGCCTCCGTTTGTCATGACAGGAAGAACATAGAAATCACGCAACAAACACAAATTAGAGCTGAAATTACGGAGAGTTTGATTCGCCCAGGATTATCAGGGGACCTCTGTCATCACAAAAATCTGGTAGGTAATTTACACTGGCATATTTCCAAATTACAGACAGATTTAAAGAGAACTGAAACCACCAACGATTTCTGTATTTTTTACAAGTCACCGGATGTCCCCAGGTAATATTACTTCCTGTGCAAAAAGGGCTTTAAACTGCAAGGCTGCTAAACTGAGAACTGAGCGCGTTCTCTTTGTATTTCTGTTTTCTTCTTCTGTATATTTTTCCTTTCTTGTTCTCCCACTATATAACTACAGACAGGCTGTTCAAAAGGTTCTGAGAATTTATTTGTTTCTGTCGCAGTGTTCTTCCTCTCATTCTCTGTCTCTTTATATGATGCTACAGGCAGAAGCTGTTTCAAAACTTTGTCCTGTCATGTTTCTCTCTTTTTTAGTTTAAAACTACACTCAGAAACTCTTCTAAAAGAAAATCTAGTTTCAATGTCTGTCTGTCTCAATCTCTCGTTTTCTCTTTCTGTCTATAAAATGCTGCAATAAGAAGCTCTCCTAAAAGATGGAAGTCTATGTTTGTTTGTTTTTCCTGTATCAGTCTCCCTCTGTGTACAAATTTTTATGAGCCTTCCCCCTCCCTCTGGGTGAGTCCCAGATCTCTTTTGGGACCCTCAGCTCCTAGTCTGTGTTGCAATGTTTTTCCTGCTTTATAAAAATAAAGACAACTGATCTCTGGCTGTGTTTGTTGGAACCTTCCCTCAAGGGCCGACCAATTCTGGTGAAAACAGAGTTTTGTTTTGGCTTACCAATGTTTGTGAGGCCTGAAAATTTCATTCCCTTTGATTTCATGAATTTAAACTTGAATTTGACATAAGTATTCAAACATATCGATTAAGTGGCATAAATAGATAAATTTGGGTTCCACATTTTATTATAGTGTATCACATTGCATTTTGCTGAATTTCCATCCTGGATTTCATGAATTTTAACTTCATTGATTTATTGAATTTGATTACCATAAGTATTGAAACTTATATAATGATTTAATGTTTTGATTAATTTTGCTGAATGATCGTTTTATGTATTTAATACTTGTGCTGTGAGGATTGAAGATGTAGTTCAAGGATGATGTTTTAATTCTGACAAGAACACATTACACATGGATTTGATTCTTTTTTTCAAAATTAAAACTAATTGCATTTCATTCTTGCTAGTTGACATGTTTTCAGTGTGCTTCATTGAGCTGCGCACTAACACTGAAATGAAGCAGAAACAACGCTCTGTGCTTTTTTACTTCACCTGTGTTCAATTAACTGTTAGCATGCATGATATCGCACACTATACTGCCTAATCATAGATACAGTAGTGCTTATTAGAGTGCTATCTTGTATTTTTGTGCTGAGACATAACACAAAAATACAATACACCCAACATGATGAGGTTTAACATTTTGAAATGCTCATATTTTGCATAACCTTTTGAAATCAGTGTAAACAGAAGCTACCGTTATTGTGCTTGATGATTTCATGACTAGTTGGTTGCAAAAGAATTTGTAGCCAATGTTATCTTTGGATTGGTCTTCGCTAACAAGTATTATGGCTAACGGTAGCTTCATTTGGCAATTGCAAGCTTAGCATGAACAGAAGCTACAGGCATTTGTTCCATTTGCAGCTATTACTTACTTGGAAAACTGCCAGTCTTTGTATGAACCCCTGTTGTTACCAGTAAGAAGTGTTATGGCGCAGCCTCTCTAGGCATTTCTGCTCAGCTCCACAGAGGCGACAGGTAGCTATCGGAGGTTCAACACCACGGACAGAGACTGTTAACCTTGCTCTGCCTGCCTACTGCCAGGAGACGCCCCAGCTGCACCCTATCCTCACTGATGAGACCCAGCTGAGACCAACCTCCTCATCAACAAGCAGCTTCAAAAGCAGAATCTTAAGCCTTCCCTCCCTAGCCGTGTCCCATCTCACCTACCTTCAGCGGCCTGAATACCTTCGCTCGTGACCACAGTAAACCACCCCGGAAGTTTTCCTCCTACCCTGTCTCCAGCTAATGTTAACTTAGCAGTTGGTGGTTGTGTTTGATTACTAAGTCAATCTGGTCAATGATAAATCATTGACATTCATATGGGATTCATCATAATGATATTATCCATGTCAGTAAGCAATCTCTGATTGAATGTTTGTTAGCAGAGACCGCATAGGGAAACTGGTGAGGTGAAAACTAGGCTGTAGATAATTATGCTAGCTAATATAGCTTAGCATCAAGTGCGGTTGTTGGTTCTGGTTGTGTATTATTATTATTATTATTATTATTATTATTATTATTATTATTATTATTAAATTGATATTGCCAACAATGCTGATATATGAGCAGTGATTTGCATTTGCTGCTTCTGGCTATTTCCATGCAGCGATGTAACCGTTTTCGTCAAACCAAACTGAACCATTTACGTGACAACGGATGTAAAGAAGGGCGGCCAGTACTCATTTCCTTTCACAGTAAGTGAATGTTGTTTAACCTTGTTTTGTGTTTATTTACTTGAACCTTGTGACTGTAACGTGTGGCACCCTCGGGGAAAAGCCAGGATTCACAGATTCACTGTGGCTTGCTGGGGAATGTAGTCCCTTCCCCACAGTTTCTCGGTCTTCCACACATGTTCATGTGTAACCTTAATGTGTGCTGGAAACATGACACTGAAAAGGCTTCCATTACCCATGTGCTAACTTGGCTTTCATTTCTGCCATTTTTTTTAAATTAAACTCCTTCATTCGTAGCACCTTAAACACAGCAGCGTTAGTTGTTAATCTACCTAAAGGCAAATGTATTGCAAATGTACAGGTTGCTATGATTGAACTCTTGAGGCCAGTGTTCTGAGGTCTAATCTGAGATGGCTAAACTATCATGTATCCATCCATTGGCAGTCTGATAACGTATTAAGCTCATAGCCAAAGCTAAGGTTAATTCCTGTGGGCAATTTCTATTGGCACTGTTTGAGAATTGTTAAGAAAATAAACTTACTAATCTTTACATTGTACATTATTTTAGTTGTTGCATCTATTTTGTGACAGGCTGTAATTTTCCCTTTTTACTTGTACAGGAGTTATCAGAGTTCAGCTGGATTCAAGCCACTGGAGACAAGTCATAATGACCACTGTTCATCATTTTATACTCTACATTTGTTAGTGATACATGGCTGAAATCTCTCCAAATTCCCTTATTTTCTGTTAAGCTCTGTCAAAGGTTTAAATCACATGTTCAAAATGTTTTTAAAATCTCATCTTGACATGAAAGCATTGGGCATGTTTTATACTCATGTATGTATCCCTACAAAATATTGCATTTCAATGGAACCTGTGAGTATAAATATTGTGTTTGTTCTTTATGTTCTCTAAAAACAACACAGCTATTATAGAAAAATGGTTGCTAAGATGGTGATGGCCATGAACCAGGCTTCTTTTTGGGTCGGGCTGCTGTCATTCCAGAAGACATCTCTGCCAGGTGTCATCTCATCATGAAGCTGGGATGATGACATGATCCTTCCTCCTAAAGAGCGAGATGAAGATAAGCAGATATACTGCCCCCCTGATTATTATATGTTTTATTAGCTAGTAGTCTAGCACAGCTGTGTTAGCTAGTGTAGAGAAAGGTCAACTCGCTCAGTGGAGTGTTTTTTAATCTCCGGTGTAAATCTTGCCAGTAGGTGCTCTCATTGTTGATTTGTATTTTGATTACTAAGCTGTCTACAATGTTCAAGTGTTAACGTTCTAACAAATATGCTGTTTGTGTGACAATGAAACTGGTTTCCAAAACTCACTTTCTGGCCCATAAACCAGATTTTTTTTTGCATGGATTTATGGCACTATGAGCGAGCGACTGGTGTTATACGACGGCTAAAAAAGCCTCATTGTTATCCTGTGTCCCTTTAATCTTCACTCAACCTAACTTTGGGTCTAAACTCTTTGAAAAGCATTGCCATGTTAGAATTCCTCTACAGGCTGATCTGTATGTGGCGTTATATGAGAGCTCAGAGCATGCATTTTTCATCTGGGTAGTGTCCTGGCATGTCCCAATGTTCTGTGAAATCAAAGATATGTAGATAACAGGAGAAGGAGAGAGACAGAACAAAAGATAACAAGACCAAAAGGGAGAGAGAAACTGAGTTTGAGAGAGAGAGAGAGAGAGAGAGAGAGATGGAGTGGGTGAATGAGGCAGATGTTAAATTATTCTCTTTTGATTCGCAATAATAAAATCATTTGATCAATGGAAGATGTCCCCATTTCTCAACCCTATGGGCAGTGTACCCTTCCTTCCAAATATATCCCAGTACTGCAAGTCCCAAAGACGACAGCACAGGCCAGGGGACACAGAATGAATATAAAACAATATTTGCTCCCAAGTCAGCTCTCCTCAACTCTGGAGACTGAACAGTGGGTTTTTGTTTGGCAGCAAATCTCTCAAGAACAACTCTTTGTATCTCCTCCTGGGTGCAATTCGTCAAACCGCACAGCTCTTTCTCGCTCCATCTCTTTATCAGCGTTGCTGTCGGAAAAAATAATATTGCCAAAGCGGATTATCATAAATTGCAATCAAAACAGAGAAATGATTATCTTACTAATTCTAATATTTGATTATAATAGTCTGTCTGTTTTGTCTGTCAGCACATCTCTTTGCCTCTCTCACTCCAATCTCTTTCTTTCTCTCTCTATCACAGATTTCCAATTGTAGATCATGATTGCTGATATTGTTGAGCTACAGTACGTAACTTCATCTGATAAATTCCTCTGTTTGAATCCAAATTATTTACCGTGAAGCAATTTTTTTTTAGCAAAGTATCATTTGACACCAAGATAATTTCCAACAAAATTGGCTCAAAACATTACCTGTGTATCATCACTTAAAAGCCTGATAGAGGCTGATCAAATGTCTTCTCGGTAGAGTTGTAAATTGCTCTGCTTGAGGAATCCATCTTTAGTCATTTAGTCTCATATTCAGCGATAAAGCTCTTCAAATCAAATTTCTTAGTTAAAACAAGGCAGAGTAAGGCAGATCGCTCCACCAGAATAAAAAAAAAGACACGACTCCAGATAATTTGCCTTGAAGTGGAATTACCACACCCCCAGATTTTTTGGCAGATTGTTTCTCTTGCTTTAAGAAAAATAAAACTTCGAGATAAAATGACTTGTTAAGATGGATTTTTTTTTTGCAGCATGGCCCATTTTATTGGAGGCATAAGAGCCGATTCAAAAGGCGGTCATTGACTAAGAAAAGGAAGAGAGGAAGGTGGCCCCTTATTCAGAGACAGAGAGAGAGAGGGAGCTTGGGAGAAGGCGAGAAGTGGTTATTGTAAAAAGCCACTGAATGAGTGAGCGAGATGAAAGAAAGAATGGAAGAAAAAGAAAGAGGAAAGAGAGACAGCAAATGAGAAAGAGACAGAGAGAAAGGAGAGCCTTGTTAAAAGCTTGGAGGAACGGCCTCCATCTGTCTTTACCACAAGGGTCAACATGAAAAGTCCTCTAGACTTGAAAAGGGAACTAGTGATGAAAAGACGAGAGGTCCACTCCAATCTGCTATTCACACAAAGAGACATTCCTGCTTTTATTGAAAAGGGGACCGGAGACTTGATTTCAAGAGAGGTGGACGGAGAGCGAAAGAGAAAAAAGAAAGGGGGCAAGAGTAGAAGATAAAGTTAAGAGAAAAGGAAAGAAACAAGGGGAATTCTGAAACGAGGAAGAAAGAGAAGAGAGATTGTGAGAAAATCTCAAGAGAGCAAGACAGCACAAAAGCTCTGTGATTCCATTTTTCCAACAAGGCTTTTGCTGACTGTAGTTGGTGCGGCAGGGAAGGAGATTCAATAGTAAAATCGTAAACTTTATAGTGTAGCTGCATTTGAAAGATAGCAGCATGCTTGAGTGGTTACACAGACCAAAGAGCAGCACTTTGAATACATGAATGTGTACTATACACATATACACACAGCCACTTTAAAAGTTTGAAACACTACACGGTCATGCACGCAAACATACACACTTGCTCATACCCATGCATTTGCGAACACACATTCACTCACATGCACAAGCAGGCACACACACCCAGGTCATGCACACATGTGCACTTCTCACACAATTATGAAAAGCTTTCTTATGCAGTCTTGCTTCATACAACTTCAGCCAAACTGACTAAAGATGTGGAATGAATAGCTGCTGGACTTAGTTAAAAAGGTTCCCTTGGTTTGTGACTTCCTTTTGCCTTTTTCAAAATAACAAAGATAGGGCACATCCAGTTTTTGACTTGAGGGACACATGAGGGGGATGAATGTGCTGAATGAAAGCAGTTTTTGAAAAGTTGGTCAAACACAAACTTGGTCAAACACATGAAAGAGAGGAAATGAATGAGTTAAGAACAAAGTGTTGTGACCTGACAGAGATCCGTTCAGAATCCAACTTTATATTTTTATTTTTTTATCTCATCATTAATAGCAACGGCATGGTCCGCAGGGCTTATTTTTTTCCTCTTTTCCTCTGTGCTTTAGGTGCTTGTCTGTGGATGACATGTCAAATGAAAGCGCTTTTGACTTGACAAAGATCCATTCAAATTCAAATACTTTACCCTTTGTCTCTATCGCTCCCTTACTCTTGTTTCCTCTCTCTCCCCCATCTCTTTATTTTTCACGATGGAAATGACAGCAGTATAGTGTGTCTGCCTGGTTGTCTTTTTTAATACTTTCATGATTTGGGCTTTTCACCCTGTTGGCAAGTGGGCAAAAAGTTCTCTCCCATCCAAACAGCATATACCAGAAGAGGGAACTAAAAAAGAGCTTTTGAAAGCTCTCAACACTTCATATACAAGAGGTGATACCATGAATGATTCAGGGGGGCCCCCAGAGCTGCAGGGGCCCTGTAACATGCCAGCATTGACCAAAAATCTAACTAAAACAGTTTTCAATATATCACCATAAAAATAGAAGTTTGGTCTTCTTGCCCATCCTTGCCTAAGAGTTTGTTTTGCTCACCTTCTCACTTACCTGGGAATCCTAGGTGGCTTTCTGTCTGTCCTATAGTCAGTACAAGGTACCATCCAAAAACTTTGGATTGTCTGTATACTGTTTTAAGGATTGGTTGCACTTGGTTTGAGTCAAAGCTTCTAGTTACCTAAGGAAACTCATCAACTCCATCAACAGAAAATCCAAGGAGAAAGATGTCACAGTACTGGACACTCTGTTTGATTGACAGGTGATCTCTGGGAAGAAACACCAGTGCAGAAACACCACAGCAATGAGGCTGAGAGACAAAGATAGAGACTAACTCTCTCTTTCTTTCTTTCCTTCCCTCATTCTCTCTCGTTGTCTCTATTTCTGTCTCACCAAGGAGCCAGATATAAGTATTGATTTGGAGGAAAAAATGAGATTCCAATGCCAAGACAAACTACTCTCTTAACTGTATCATAAAGTCATACTTGATGGCCAAGAGATTCACTTTGATTTCACCTATTGAACTTTAGATGAGGGGAGCAATTTAATTGATTGGGTGGAACCATAAATTGGAGCTCCAACTGACTTAGTTAGTGGGTGCCTTTAGTCAAAGCACCTTGCAGTAATTAGAGGCTTCACTTTTTCATGATACATTAATTGGTTCAGGTGTGCCTGAGTAGAGCTGGAGTTAAAACCTGCTGGACAAGGGGGTGCTTGAGGATTGGGTTGGACATCACTGAGCATTGCGACGCTTTCATTTTCAAGTAATCTAGTATGTTTATCTAACTGTATTTCAGTTTTTGTTTGTTTGTGGAAGGACTAGAGCAGTTTACCCGATGTGAAAAGTTACTTAGGCGTATTGAGTTGTTAGCATTAGCATGTTACCCGTGTAGGGGAAGAGATGTGTGTTTCTGATTGAAGGTAGTGTAGTAAAGTGGAAACTAGGGAACTAATTGGGTTTTGCAACAATGAGTAATGGAAGTTTATATAAAACCTTTGTGCATTTTTATGTTAGACTTTTTGTGTAAATATCTCTATTGAT
The DNA here is from genome assembly GCA_900323365.1 of Monocentris japonica. NCBI lineage: Eukaryota > Metazoa > Chordata > Actinopteri > Trachichthyiformes > Monocentridae > Monocentris > Monocentris japonica. Next base: position 16,092 of record OOFE01003744.1, read on the forward strand.
TTTACAAAGCAAGTGCCATGGTATAATTAAATCAGAATTATAGAACTACTTTTCTTTGGATTTTACTGTGTAATGAGCACATGTATCTACTGGAATAGCTGTGTGAACAGCAGCTATGCCATGTTGAATGGACTCACTTATAGCCATCACCACTAAACTGTGAAATCTTTTACAAATTAAAATATGTGACACCAGAATCCCTCAGTGTTGTCATTCTGAGCATGCTACAAGAGCACAAAAGTTTCATCGTATGATATTCTGGTGAGGTAAAAAATAATTAAAACAGCTTTAGTGTTTTGAACTGATATCACAAAGATATTTAGATAACAATTTCACAAAAAACGATGCAGGTAGCAGCTATGGACCACTACAGATGTCATCTCAACTTTGATTTTGTTGTTATATTTACACAGATTTTCTGAGAGGGATTTTTATGCAAATCTCAATTGATCAAGGACTTGGATGTTTGTAGAATATAAAATTGTATCACAATTTCACTGTGCCACATTTAATTATTTGGGTACAATTAACTGCATGTGTATAGCCAATATATGAATGGATAACTTTTTGTTCCAAGTTTCTATTTCAGTTTGAATAGAACTGTATGCAGTGAACAATGTGTGTCACAATTACATTGTGGCACCTTTAATTGATTGGGGTGCAATTAATTGTGTACAGTATACAGAAGTGGCACAAATATGATAAAGATGACCTTCTCTCCCCTATTAGCTTTGCCTTAAAAATCAATATGTGAACTTCAGGGAATAAGAGATGATTGGAGTTGTGAAGGGCAGTTTCTGGAGATGAGTTGAGTCCCAGTAAATTGCTTTGGGATTATTAAAAGGTTCCAGTGGCAGTGGCCTTATGAGAATAATATCTTTGAGAAGAAGGGGGCAGTGTATGGGAGAGAGATTAGAGAGAGAAAGAGAAAACAAGACTGGGGAAAAGAAAAGAGAGTAGAGAGTGAGTGAAAGACAGACCAAGACAACAGAATGAGAGCGTTAGATAGAGAGAATGAAAGAGAGATAACATTATCTCTGCATCTGCTGATAAGAGCACCCGTCCCTTCCTCGCCTATTCCACCAAGACACCTAATTAAAAGACCCCCCCAAAATAGAGTCGGCCACACCTGGCCTGATTAAATGCTGAGGTTATTAATCTAGTTTCCATAACTGTTAAAGACCTGGGAGAGTTGGGGGAACTCTCAGCCATGCTAACTTTGGTTCTTTCTCGTATTTTTAACTTGGGTCGGCTCTTGAGGATTTGCTTTTGCCTTAAGTTTCTGCAACCAATTTACTGTAAAAGTCGATAGTCCATTCAATGCGTATTTGTTTTATAGGAATGGTATACTCATTCAGTAGTTGTACACTTCGGGGAAAGAGCTACAGTCGTGCTTGTTGATTATGTAAACCCTACAGGGGGTTCAAATGTTAATGAAGATAAATAAATATAATACACTCATTGTATATTTAACGAAACTGGTTTATTTAACAAAAGTTCAGATATCCCTGTATGCAAAAATATATAAACTGCTACAATCAATAACTTGTGGCTCCTCCTTTAGCAGTGATGACTTGTAGTAAACGTCTCCTAGAGCCACTGATCAGTCTCTGGCATCTTCCTGAAGGGATTTTCTCCCACTCCTCCTTACAGAATTCGACCAACTCAGTGAGGTTTGAGGTCTTTCATGAACACTACACTACTTCTTCCTGAGCCATTCTTTGGAAGATTTGCTTGAATGCTTTCGGATCATCTTGTTGAACAGCCATTTTCAACACAGCTTCAGCTCTTAGACTGATGGTCTGACTGTTCACAAATTCTCTGGTTTCCCTCAGAATTCATGGTTCCCTTAATGATGTCAAGTTTTCCAAGTCCAGTGGAAGAAAAACAGCCCCAGACCATAACACATGACACCCCACCACCATGCTTGGCCATAGGGATAAAGATATTTTATAGGTGGGCAGTTTTGGGTTGCAAATATGGTATTTGTGATTGCGACCAAACAGTTTAATTTTAGACTAATCTGTCCAGAGAACGGACTACAGGTTTGTCCATGTCATCTCTGGCAAACTAAAGACAACTTTGTTCTTTTTAGACAGTAGAGGTTCTTCCTGGCTACCCTTGCATGAATGCAATTTCTATTCAGTGTTCCTCTTATTATTGAAAGAAGTACAATGACATCAGATGCAGCAAAGGAGGCTGGTTGTTTTAATATTTTTTAAAAAATTTTATTAACTGATTGATCTTTGCCAAGACCCACCTGGACAAACCTATTGTGCTTTTAAATCAAATACAATTCTGGCCAAGCTGAAACAACTTTTGGTCTTCACACGTTCATCTGTTTTATTTAACAAATGCAAGAGGAGGTTCATGTAAGCTACTTCTATCACTATCACTGTCTATAGTTATACTAGTTATACTGTTTAAATTTTACTACATGCACAATTTCCTTTAAAACATATATAAAATCATTATATATATAGATCCTTTTTTCAGTATTATGATTAAATAAGGATTGCATGGTAAAAAAAAAAAATCTATAATTGGACAAGGGGTTCACAAACTTCCAAACATGACATCCAAAGACCACCCATAACCTTGACAGAAGAACTGAGGCAAACAAGGTGAATCACAAGAGACAATATTCATAAAATCTCACGACAGTAAATGGCTACTATGAGTATTTTTACAATGCAGCCTCATTAAAAATCCTCCACAGCTAACCTATGACTTTATGTTGGCCCTTTGAACCTTGTTCCCGTTGCCATTTTCATTTGATATATACAGTGGTATCCATCACAGAAGCCCCTATCCCGCATCTGTCCTGCATTAGTAATGCTGCAGCCTCTGCAGGCCAGCACAGGCATATTATAAGACCAAATTAAAGTGTGATCATTGCCAGCAAGGTTGGGGTCAATTCACTTTAAATTCAGCAAATTTGGGAAGTTGATTTTCTTCAAAATGTAAATGTTGAAAAACTTAAAGCATCTAAGAAATAATTTAGGAGGAATGTTCTGCAAATTCTGGTTACATTTTAAATTGATTGAACTGAAAGCAAATTGAATGCTTTCAGACTATTCCTTTGATGACTAAATGGAGAACAATAGTGCGCTTGGCTATACCTGCATCACTTTGTTTATCCATCACTGAGGACATCTTACAACTTCACAATAGCAGCAGAATGGGTCTTGCTGTGTAAAAAAAGTCATAATTTTGGCCACACCACACTGCCTATAAAGAAGTCAGGCGCTGCATTTTTTCCAGAGGGAATGCTTTATAAAGTTGAGAAAAGTTCAACTTACAGGAGGCCATATGACGTGGACCACATTTTTTGTGAGCTGACCAATCACAAGGAAGAAGGTGATGGGATTTCAGGGTACATAAGCAGCTAATTGGCCTGCCTTCATCACCAAAGCCAGTGCAGGCAGTCTTCCTCTTGTCATGGTCAAACAAAATACAGATACCTAAATCAAGGGTACATGCAACATACATGCCTGCATCTATTATTGGTTTATGTAAGCCATATCAATAAAACTATTCATAAAATAGATGCACATCTATTGTATCATCAGCTCAAAATGTGGTGTGTCAGTGCTTTTCCTGCAAAAAAAAGTCAAATGGTGTGAACATACCCATAGTTCTGTGATCCTAGGGCACATATGGAGCCCAGTTGCTCCAGTGGAGCCCACCCAGACAAACATCTGTTTGAAAGCCTTTCACTTGGTTGCCTCCCTCTCAGCCACCTGTCCAAAAAAAACCCTTCCTCTCAGAGATGGTACACATCCAAGACCACCCATAACCTTGACAGAAGAACTGAGGCAAACAAGGTGAATCCAAAGGAAAACTATGATCCCTTATTGGTTTTATCTGTTTTATCTGTTCAATCCACTTCAGCCATGATGGTGAGATGTAAATAAAGGGAAGGAGACAGCTTAATGGAGCCTTGAAATAACTGAGAGATTGACTGTGTAAAAGGATGTGTGACTCCATGGTAGGTAGGTGGTCCTGATAGTTTATACAATCAGTGTATGTGTGTGTATACTGTATGTGTCTGTGTATAAGCTGTGAACACCCTATATAATGAAAGAAACCACAATGAAAGTATTATCCCTGAACTTTTCTTGTGTGTGTGCTTCCTCCAACCTCTTTCGACTTCCTTTAGGCAGAGATTGTCGGGTTTATATAGGACTGGAAGCATATAGGCATCTTGGCAGCGGATGAGCGGATTAAGGAAGTAAAGAAGTAGATTTGACGGGAGGAGAAAGATGATTTGAGTGCATTGGGAAGTTTGATTGACAAACAAAACAGATTAACCAATCGCTGCCATCTCCGTGGCTCATTTCTGGGGAAAAAAGGCAGATTCTGCCTTTCTCCCTTTCCTCCCTCATCAAATTGCTCTGATTCTCTCTCTTCTTCTTCCTCTCTGCCGTTGCTTCTTCCCTCTAAATTCTTCCTCGCTTGTTACATTTCTCATGGTTTTCATTCCCTTTTGCTTTCCACCCTGCTATTTCTCTCTTTCCACCTCTATCTCTCTCTCGATGCATCTTTCTCCATTCCGTCCCACTGATCTTTCTCTTCCTCTCACCCTCCTTCTGCCCTCTTTTTTTTCTACCTCTGTCTCTCTCCTGTCATTTCTCTTAGGGATTATCTGAGCCAGAAAGTCCCGTAGCTCTTGTCTAAGTAGCCCCGCCACTGCTACAGAGCCTCAGCTTTAAGGGACGGATGGATGGATGGATGGATGGAAGGAGAGATTCTCCCTCTCTCGCTCTCTCTCACCGAATCCCTCTCCAGTTTACTCTCCTTCTGGCTGCATCACAACGGGAAAGGAATGTAATGTTCTTTGATCTCCCCTCTCTCGTGCTTACAAAGAGGCTTGGTGTTCATTTCCACTTCTCTTCCTCTCTCTAAGTGCAGATTAAGGGGCTCTGTAGAAAGGAAATACTCCCAGGGTTTGCCCTTCATCCTCTCTCCATCTCCTCTGATCCCTCCCTACCTCCCTCCCATCCATGTGATCTCTCCATCCATCACCCATCCCCTGCTCCTCCCTCGTCTCTCTCCCTCTGTTCATTCTTTGTGATCCCTCGCTCCATTCCTTCTGTTCATTCCTTCCGTCCATAAACTGAAGCACATCGCTACAGAATGGTAATCAATTTTAAGAAGAAACTCATGGGAGATTTTTTTTTATCTCAATTATTGATGGCTAAGGTTTTGGTGAAAGAAAGTCACGTTTTCCCATTCCCAAGCTAATTAACCAATCCAAAACAAGTATTTATGTACCTGCTATCATTGATCAGTGATAACATTCTTTCTCTGTCTACCCTTTTCCTTTCCCTTCCTTTCTCTCACTCTGCATCCCATCCTTGCCTCTCGTGCTCTTGCTCTCTGAGTTATTTCCACTGATTAGTCTTTATGAATGTCCTTATCAGTGATACAGCCACTCTCTGCCTCTCTCTCTCTCTCTCTCTCTCTCACCAGACATCCACTACTTAATGGTCCTGAACTTTGGGCTTGTAAAGGTCACTGTCCATAAAGGGAGTCCTCCCAGTCATTAGAGGAGGACTCCTGGCGTGGTGCTGTGTGTGTGTGGTTGGAGGCGAGTGCTGCAGCTGATGCCGCACTAAAAGTTGTGCTGTATCAATCGCAAGCTCGCTTTGAGTGTTTTCTATATTTGTCATACCAGCGTCACATTTAAAAGGTACAATATGTAACTTTTGAGGCAGGAAAGTGTATCGTTAGTCCCGCCCTTCTGCCAGTTGGTCACGTTCCTGCCCTTACACTTGTCATGGCTCATCCTGCTATATATACTATATCCTATTTATTTATTGTGATTTTAATGTGAAAAAGTTGCATATTGCAGCTTTAAAGATTTTGCGAAGGAGACATCAAATTTGAATGTGTATGTCTGCATGTTTTTGTGTGAATGTCGAGACACACTCTGAATACGAGACGCATGTCAGTGCCAGGAGTAAAGGAGTTCTGATTTGTCTCTGTGTTTTTTTGTCATTCTTTTCCTTTTCTCGGTTTCTGTTTCTCTCTTTACTCCTGCCAAGTGTTTGTCAGCAGTCGTCCTCTCTCTCCAGTCTTCACAGGGTTCTCTTGCTTCAGACAGACTATTGATTTTCTCACGATTGTCACAAAGTCACCTGGAGCAGCCATCTTTACCTCCACAGCACTTGAAACAGTGCACCTGTAGCAGTTGCTACACACAGATGCGAGCATGTAGAGGCCCGTGTGGGTGTGAAATTCAAGGCTTTAAGGCCCCAACCAGCCCCACAGGTCTTCCCAGATTTGAGACTCAAACCCAATCTGAACCAGTGGCAGCACACGTCTGGGAATTAAATAAAATGATAATTCATATCATATGTAATAATTAATTTGGCTAAAAAAGAAGTCACACAAATGTAGGCAAAGAAACAGACAAAGAAAAGAGCGCCACTTACAGAAACTCAAACTTCATCAGCAGTAAAGACTTCAGGTCACAGTACTGGCCACACTATTTGATTGACGGGGGATCTGTGGGAAGTGCAGTGAAGAAACATTACAGCGATGAGCGCTTAGCACCAAAGATGGAGACACAATAAAAAAACAAGGATCTCACAGATTACCCCTTTAATATTAAATACCAGAAATTCCTTTCAAAGATGGGATGAGAGAGCAGAGAAGATGCAGCAAAGGTCATTAATTGATTTGATCCCCAAATGTTACAGCCCGCCTCCTACCTTCTCCTGGTGTGGATAAGGCCATCAGATCACACCCATCTCATGATTGTTGACATTCATTAAGGCCTAAGAAATTTGTTGCATTAATATTAATTATTATTGTTATCATATTAATATAATTACAAAACATTACAAAGTATTCAGGATTTGAGGAATTATGAAAAGCATCTCTGATTATCTAAAGTCAACTTTGAATTCTGTCCAGATGACAGATGCTCTGTTTAGGGTGGGTTTTCCCTTTAAAGGAGTTTGGATTTCGTGAACTGCATTTTTTTAGACAGAATCACGGCTCAAGCTCCCTGCAGAGTTTTAGTTTAGCAAACCTCTCCTCACTGATTGGCCATAGCCCCTAAAGAATGATAATGGGCTTTTCCCACTCTTTTCTTTATGAGCCATTTCATTTTGAAGACTATTTGGAAACAGTTTGAATTTTCACACAGCCTGGGGAATCTGCATTCATGGAGCAAAGAAGGCTTTTTGGCTGGCTGAAAAACTTTTTCATGGAGAGACAATGTGAGGACAGAGGTTGTTGAAGACAGGGGCTGGACTGGGACAATAATTCAGGCTGGGAATCTTCCTCCAACCCAAGCCACCCTGCACACAGAGACCACTAAATTCTGTAGCCTATATCACAGTGTATTGACTGTAAACTTTCCCTCAATTCCTACTGTCCATTGTAAACAACCCACACTTGCTGACCTGATAAAAGTAATGGAAATACAAGCCCAGTAGTGATTTTACTGTTTACTGTTTATGGATCATAGCAAATCTCTCCCTTTTACCACTGTACACAATACACAAAATGACTCACATTATCTAATATTTTTATCAACTATTTGCAGCGTGGCCAAGGGGGCCCCGTCTTCAAAACCTAGCCAAATGTACTCTTACTTTTATATAGGCTTCACATCCATGACTTCATTCTTATATAGTTTCCCTCCACCTGTCATTCCCTCAGAGCTGATACTGGGATGCTCCTGGAGGCAGACCTCTACTCCCTCAGCATCTCCACTGACTAGAAAAAAAACATTTCTTTACTTTCACTATAGGTTCCAGGCATTTATTCATGCATCTTACACTTTTCTATATGATGGGTGTGTTGGTTCTGCTCGTACATTTCTTTAACAAGAAATAGATTCAAGTGTGCAGTTGTCTCGGTTTGCTCATTCGTAAAATATGTCTTTTTAGCTAGAAGCTAACACGTGTGCAGGCACTTGTGATCCTTTATGATGCATCTTTCTGCCGCATCTCCTTCAAGGCCTTCCTCTTCTTCTTTATCTGCTCCCTCTCGGCTCCACCTTCTCTCTTATTCTGACTGACTGTCCATCTTTCCACACAGACTTCATATGCTGCAGGTTGTCACCAGGTACACATGGCATCATGGCACAGCCCTGACTGATGAAGGAAGCAAAATAAACAAAATCGCGTCTGCCAATTGGCTATGCATTGCTTGCTGATGCTGTGAGGCCGATCACGTCTCATGACAGAGGATCAAACCAATAGATGGGAGACAGCGGGGGTAGGACTGTACTAAGATCAGCTGACTGGCTGCTCCACGTCGTTGTATTAAATTAATGTTCCATTTTGTGTTTTAATCACCAAATCACCAAACCAAGCCCACTGGGAGTTCTCCTGATGGCCTGATTGAAGAAATAAGAAGGGTACTTGCTTATTATTGATAAGCTTTTGTTCCTTTACTCATGTGGATCAATTTGTCTCTGCCACCACTCAATCTCAATCCCCATTTTGATAATGACAAACCATTATCTCCCACTCTCTGCTCAGACGAACGTTTTTTTAAAATGTAAGAGGCACTTTCATTCATTCCATATGCCAATTATCCAGCTAATCAACTTCTTCTCCTGCGGTGACACATCTTTCTTTTTATTCATTATTTAGCTCTTCTACACATTGTCATATAATTTTTTTGTGGAAAAATAGACATAAATCAAAAGGTAAGTGTCTGGGTCAGTCTGATGGCGTTAATGGTGTGTGCGTGGGTGCACGAGTATGCATGTCCATGAAAAGTGCTGCAGACAATTTTTAGGGTGAAGATTTGTGCATTCTGTTTTGATACGCCCTCTAAAAATTCAGTCCATTCACTGTGTGTGTGTGTGTGTGTGTGTGTGTGACTACAGCCGGCACTCGTCTATCTTGATCATACAAGAAAGCATTCATCCACTTCTAGTAATCTAGTCTACTATCACACTTAATATTGCTGGCTGCTGCTAGAAACTCCTTTCTTCACTTGCAGTCATCTAAATTGCTAAAGCCACTTTGCATTTTGCTGCGTCATGCCCCAACCTGCCCCGAGAAAAACAAACCAAAAAACAACAGAACCATTCCATCCACATGCTGATATATTCTATTGAATTGATCTGCATCTGTACATTGCCACAACCACAGCATGCTGATTTACCTGCCTTGCTGCTGCACTGTGCATTTTACAAAGGGGTAGTTTTGGCCTCACCATCTGATTTATCAGACGTATTCTGTATGCATATGAAAAATAGAATCACTACGGTGAGTCTTGTGGGAGCTAGTTAGCGACCGTTCTTGCTTTCTCATATATTTTACTTTTTTACTGTATTCACACAACTTTGAAGAAAACCTTTCAGATTTTACAGATACATTTTAATGCGGGAACAAAACCGCAAAATAGCTTCAGTTGTTAAGACATTTTACTGGAAAGTTGATGAAATGAATTGATTAGAACTCACATTTGATTGGCCAAAAACTCATCGAGTGATGCAAGTTAGTCATTCTACTTGACTCTTTCCTTTTTATAGTTATCTTTATGGTTTCCAGCTGTATTGTGAAGGAGACTTCGAACAAATGGTATCAATAGATGTAAAGCTGAACTCCTTAAGATTTTCATATTAATAAATACCCTTTTTGATACTTTATATTGTTGGTATATTTTTAGCAATAGCCATTCAATGTATTCAGTAAACTCTTCTCTATATGCAAGTTTCCTATGCTGCTGGCTGCTTGACATGGCTGAACAGTCCAAAAAAAACACCAGTACCTTTGGATAATCAAACCTTATCAGCTCCAAGTGATCAAGAAAAAGAACCATACCTGGTTGGTCTGGGGGTGGGGTTTTACAGATGAGCAACAAAGTTTCATGTCCAATAGATTCCTGGGATTTGCAGTAGGCAAACTCTCTGCAATGACAGCTGTCACCTATAGGTGTCATCAAAACAACCAAAACAGACGAACTTCAGGATTAACAGTTTAAATTACATACACAACTCTTACTCTAAGCCTTCCTAATGGCTAATCTTCACCCTTAACCTAAACTCAACCATACCCTAATCATAACTTTCTAAACTTGAAAAACAGAACGCTAACCCTAAAATGGGCCCTTCGCAAAATCCCAACTTACTCCAAAGTCATGACCTTAAAGTTCCACAAAAAAAATCCAGTCCTCACAGGTATGGTAACATCAGCACACCACAAACAATGAATCATGGACAAACAATAATTACAACTTCCTCGCCAATCGGCATGGATAGATAACCCTAAATCTCAGCTCATTACTCCTTATCTCACCTGCCAACCTCTGGGATTAGCAGCAAACACTTTCAAGTGCATTTGCAGAGAAAATCATTAGTTTTACAATTAGTTTTATTGACGCTAACAGGTCCGTCTGCCCACCGGCTGGTCATGTCCACTTCCCAGCTCACTTTGTACCGAATTGGATAACAATAGGGAGACGATAACGCCGGTGTGTGTGGATATGTGAGTTTGCTCGGTTTGTTCTGAATTCGATAAAGAAGAATCCTCTAAAATAGCAACCCTGAACCCCTTGCAGTGTCAGTTTGTTAACTACAGACATGCAAAATGCTCCTTCTTTGCCCACTTGAAAATGTAAAAACACTGCCAGCGTTTAAACACTCTAAATGTTCCTTACTTGTGTGTTCTGCGTGCAACCCATGCCTGGATGTGTTCAATGAAAATCTCTAAAAAAAAAAAAATGCCTTGTACCATTTCTCTGATCACTCACTTATACACCAAAAGCAGGAACAAACACAGTCATTGAATTGTCAGAATTGCTTTCTCCAAAGCAAAGACAAAGCAGAGGCCCTGAAAACCAGTCCAGGAATATAATGCCGTCGAAAACTGTAAACAATAGCCCCAGTTGGAGAGGTATAACAATGGGCATCATCACTGTGCTTATTATTAGCTCCTCACTCTGACTCCATTGTCCCTCAGCTGTAATAAGACCACAAAATACAACGCTGCAACATCCCACGTGCCCACCAATGCCTAAGCATTTCTAGGTTGAGTCTTTTTTTTTTTTTTCCCCAAGAACTGCGTTGTGCATTCTGGTTCATGTTCTATGGCTCTATGTTGAGTGGATGCAAAGTTATCTTGAACAAAGGAACACACACATACAGAGATGGCAAAAAAAAAAAAATCAGTAACCGACTTGTCAAAATGTCTTCCTATACAGAAAAAAACAACGGAAACTGGTATATTTGGCAGCCCTTGACCAGAATGTCATTCTAAACAGTAGTTACTCTTTTAAAAACGACTCATTTAAAAAGCTACCCACATCCCAAGTGGATGTACACAATGATGAACTCGTTGTTGCTTGTTCAACCCATTAGCTCCTCTTTCCTAGTCTTTGTTCAACCCTCTCTGAGATAAACAAGATACAGTTCCTTTTTAATAAAAGGGATTCAGCATGTTGCTTCATGAGGCCGACCCTAACCAGTCAGGCAACACATCCGACTGGTCGTACAATCCTCCACAGTTTAATTTGGCTGCCTCTGTACACCCATTGATGCAGAAAATGCACTATTTATGCCACTCTAGATGGCCCTTTGAAGTAAATGCCCTACTGTGATTTACCCATCTATTTAACAATCCCACCTAGCATCTGATACATTAGAGACCATTTAATACAGGCAGAGCTGGGTCACAATGCCCAGGTGCCAGGTATTTGTAGCTCCACCATTAAGCTACCACCCACATAAATGTCTGCCTTTACCCAATCAGTTCAATATGCGCTTTGATGTGCTCAATGATAACCTTTCAAGCAAATGTGTTCTACAACTCCAGACTACCCGATTAAAAATTTCAGCAGACAAAATGACATTAATTGAATTTAAATGTAATAATGTTCTCCTGTAAAGGTAGAAAAATGATGACCCAGTGATCAACCCCTGATCAAAACGTCAGCTACCCAGTTCAAACTGTTCTGAGTTATATAACCATGAACTTTATTTTGCAAATTCGGGGGTGCTGTTGCACAAGAAGACATCTCCTTGGTACTCCAAGAGAAATCCTTTTTAAGGTATCTTGGGGTCTTATTCACGCCGGTTAGGTGACTTGGCTGCAGTAATGCAGACATTGCATCAAACCATGGTGGTGAAGAGAGAGCTGAGGCCTGTCGAAGCTTATTCTACTTTTTACATCGTATACATAGTTGATACTTTTCCTTTTCTCACTCTCAAACCACACATATCTCTTCGTACCACCCCGTGGTGTCACACTCCTCCCCACATTCCAATATCCTCACATCATGTCCCTTCCTTATATGGACTTGTTTTTGCCACCCTTTAAAAGATAGCTCCCCCTTTGTCTAGTTAGAGACTGCTCCTATCAACCACTGGTTGATGCTTGTACTCTATTCATATATGAATAAACTTTTTAGAACAACTTTCCAAACTCTGACTGAGGCTCAATTTCTTCAACAGCCCCTTGATTCACAGCGATCTTCGTCCCAACCCTCAGCTATGGCAATGAGCTCAGGATAGTGACTGAAAGAATGAGATCACAGATACAAGTGGCTGAGATGAGGTTTCTCCACAGGGTGGCTGGCTTCTCCACATTGAGAGGAGCCAGTTGAGGTGGTTCAGGCACTTGGTAAGGATGCCCCCTGGGCGCCTCCCTCTGGAGGTGTACTGAGCATGGCCGACTGGGGACCCAGGACACACTGGGGAGACTACATCTTCCAGCTGGCCTAGGAGTGCTTGAGGATCCCCCAGGAGGAGCTGGAGGAAGATGCTGGCTAAAAGGGCACCTGAGCTGCTCTGCTTGCTCTGTTGCCACGTCAACCCTGACCTGGCTAAGTGGCTAGAAAAAGAGAATCACTTGTGGGAATACTTTTGAAGTGAAGGCAAGAAACTCAGAAGGCTGTTTAAATAATGTCAGGTGTTCTACATATATAAAATGTGGCAGAGAAGCAAATTTGTGTATGCAAACCTGAAATAAATGTCCTTAACTTTATTTCCACTATTCCCTCTATATATGAAGTCACTAGTACCTCATCAAAATCAATAGAACACATTTTTAAAGTAACCTACCCAACCCTCACCACAAACTGTGCAAACTTTAGACTAACATCAAATAATCATCTATTACAAAGAAAACTTATTATCCTTTAATGAGAATTCTACATTACAGTCATTTAGCAGACGCTTTAATCCAAAGCAACTTACAAGTTACAGTTTTTTTTTTTTACACTGTGGGGATTGAACCCACGACCCTGAGACTGAGAGGCTCATGCTCCACCAACTGAGCTGTCTGGGCCAGACCTACATATTCTACATATTCCCTGTTTTATGGGGCAATGCACATTGTGTAGGCAAAGCCACACTGTCTGTCACAGCCAGCCCAGGACACTCATTCATCCTTCAAAATAAAAAAACAGCATGGAAAACAACATATTCATGCTGTGATGACAAACAAGATTAGATATAGTGGTGTTTTATTGAAATCAGACAAAGACAAGAGGCTCACTGGAAATTGGATGCATGAGGATTTTATCTTTTTAGTCCTTCGCTGTCTACCTACTTGCCAACTGCATTTTCGTCCACAGCACGCGTGCACACACACACACACACACACAGAGGAGTCATTTCCATTTCAAAGGGTCTTGTGTCGCAGAACTACCTGACTACATACTGCACGGCTGGGGACACAGAAAGAGAGACAGAAAGAGCAAGACTTTAAACACCAAAGAGTACATCAAAGAGTGTTGCCGAAGTGTACAGAGTCTTCGGAAAGTATTCAGACTCCTTCACTTTTTCTACACTTTGTTATAGACTTAATTTAAAATGGATTAAAATAGTTTTTTACCATTAATCTACACACAATACCCCAGAATCTTTTGCAAATTTATTAAAAATAAAAAACTCTCATTTACATCAGAATTCAGACGCTATGACACTCTGAGTTCAGATGCAACCTGTTTCCTTTGAACATCCTTAAGATGTCTCAAAAACAAGTCAAAAATATAAGAAGAAACAAGTCAAAAAAAACAAATTCATATAATAAATTATAAAAAAAAGACAAAACATAACAAATATAACAAGATAAGAGATATGTGCAAGTGGGAAATATGTGCAAGTTGCCTATTGTAGTGTCTGTGTGTTTGTGTGTGTGTGTGTGTGTGTTTATGGCATTGTGTTGTGTGCATCTCTTCAAATATGTAT
>OOFE01003746.1:10504-27213 GCA_900323365.1 Monocentris japonica
ATTTCGCTTCAGGTATTGACAAGACTTTAATTGGTGGCTTAACACAATGTGCAAATAAGGAAAACATCTTTAACAGTTTCTCCATTACCCAGTTGCACATTTGTTTCAAAGACATGTTGCTTACTCACCTGAAAGACTAAATACAAGCAGGGGGTTTGTTTGTTTGCATTTCAATGCACAATTCGGCTAAGACGTTTTTAAAGAGGAGTTGCATCTATTATCTGTCTCATGTCGGGTTGTGATCGATACAGATGGCTTCACTGAGTGAGTCACTGTAATCAACATGGCATGCACCATCCAGAACATGGTAAATTGAAGCAATGGACCATGATACACGTGTGTGTCAAAAAGGTCAGAATGAGGTGGCAAGGAGAGTTGATGTGACAGCAAACCAGGGGGTTTCTTCTGAACACTGAGCCTGAAAACCTTGTGAAAGTGAAAGATAGTTTACTAAGTCAAGCCTTTGTCATGGGTTCAATTAGGAATTCCTAGGCACTAGGAAGGGCCCCTAAAAACTAAGTGCCATATTGGCAGTTAGAAATCCCACATGCCCAGTCTTCCCCATTCTTCTGATTTCTCTGCTGTGGATGAAACAAGACCACATCTAAGGATTATGAGAGATTACTCCGGCTCCCCGTCAAGGCTCTACAATCAATAGGAATGAAAAGTAAATGCTTTCATGGCACTGAACACTAATGGAATGAAGCATGCTGTTTTACAGATCAGTGATGGGCAACTTCATGTTTGAGTAGATGATGCTTCGACTTTTCTCAAGTTAATAAAATACAATATCTTATGAGCATTGCAAACATTTACTTTCTGAAATTCAGACTTTACCAAGTGCAATTTACCTTTTGTTGCCATTACTTTTCAAAATATTCACTGTAGCTGTACCAAAGCAGCACGATAATCAGATCTGGCTTGACAGTTATTTCTTACAAAATCTTAAGTCATTAAATAATTTTTTTATTGCAGCATTATAACACCAACGTTTAAGTAATTGAAACCATTCTTGATCATATAAACCTGTCAAATGAATTAGTTCCTTGTATTAATTTGTTTCTGAACATATCACAACACACTGTATTGATTTGATGAAGGAAACAAATCTTTCATCCACAGCAACACACTGCGTCCATCCCCAGCTTCCTTCCTCTCTAAACATCACTGAGGCCGGTTACTTTCTATCAAGGAGCAGGAAACTGATGATTAAAGGCATCTGAGGCATCTGCCTCCGTGCTATTGCCAATAGTTATTGAAACTCGGAGGTGAGGCCACTCCTGGGATGACAAAAATCTTGCACACTCATCCCGATTATCACCCCTTAATTACAATTTAGCAACAGTCAAGTGATGCAAATTAACATAATAGACAGTAGTGATTGCTCCAAAACAGTAGTTAGAGTGCTGTGTTTGTTTACCCCAAAAGGTCTAATTATCTGCAGACTGTATACTCAGCTGCCCCCCCCACCCCCCAACCCCAAACCTTAAACAATTAAACTAAAGCTTCCAACGTGGCTTTTTTGTTTTATTTTGGTTATTTGGTATCTGGCATGTTTTGTGTTCCCAGCATGATGCAGGCCCCCTGTAGTGCATGCTGGGCAAGTAGGAAGAAATAACCATCTTGGACCAACATGAAAGGCAGGGAGTGAGGAGGAACGTCTCGATCTGGAAAAGCCGTCTCACGTGGTGAGAGCCTCAAGGTATTTCGCTCTGCACTTGAAAAGACTGAAAACTGACGAATTCTCCCCTTTTGCTTCCTGTGATGTTCATCTTGCAAGCTTCCGAGCTCTAGCAGTTTAAGAGCAGTCAACGGGAAGCCCAATGGATCGCTGCTGAACTAGTAACTGCAAAGGCTATGCTGAAGTGCTGGGGGAATTGGGCTAAGTGGAATCTGGTAGGCGGATGCTGCTGTTTGGATCTATATGGTTATAAATGTGTGTTTAGGAAAAGGAGTCATTCAAAACATTATGTCATGCTAAACTGTGACTCTTAAGTTGATGAAAGATTTAGAGACTAAGCTAATGTACTTAATTTGCAATTACAAACAGCTGATGATTAAAAGGTCCTTCTTTTGCAAATGTGTTATGATTAAAATATACTATATTTCCAAATTCTCAAAACAGAAGCCATGAAGAATAAGCAGCTTAGTATGCAGATATTTTGTTCATTGAAAACTACGGAAGGGCATTTATAAAGTCATGAGGCACTCCCATCCATCTCTACAGTTCTGTTGGTATCAATCACACAATCCAGAGCAACAACCAACACATTGAACTCAAGCCTAAAATAACAGTCGGTGTCTGCCGTACATTGTTCTTTAATATATAAGCTTGTGTTACATACACTTGATGCAGTCACATGATCAGATCTCCAGTAGTGTACAGTGATGGTAACAGTGGGCCCCTTAAATCCCTGCTAGTCAGTAGAAAGGCCCAGCCTTATTCTGCTATATCCATCTCCCACTTATTGGAAACTTCTTAATAGATGGATGAGGATGTTATGGGAAATGGCAGGAGTCATTATGCTGCTGATTTTCCCTCAAATGTATCTGTCACTCGGCTGGTGGAGAAAAGAAAAGCATGAAGAACAACTTTGTCGGACCCCGAGCAGGCGCAAAGGCACGTGGGATGGCGATACCACATCGGCAGGGGGGAAAAAGCAAGGGCTGAATGATTAATAGAATCTCAAAATGGAAGGAGGCTCCCCCTCTTTCTTTCTCATCTCATTCATGACCCAATTGTCAGTAATCTCCAGTGGCTGGACTCAGGATGGGTCTAATGAAAAAGGACTGTACTCTTTCCACTTGTCTCCATCGTCTCTCTCGCTTCCTGTCTTTCTCCTCCCTCGTTACTCCCTCCCAACCGTTTTCTCTGCAGACGATTTCTCTATTGACAAAATGTACTAATGAAATGTCATCTCAGACAGCTGGTCCAGAGGATTGATGCGCTGGAACTTTTTGTACTTCATTTGAATTTTTCTACTCTGCACTCTTTCTTCCTCACATTTTCCTCATCCATTTTTCTCTACCATCCATTTCACAATGGTTTATTTCTGCCAATGTCCATTTGTAATGGTGACTCATTGCATTGGTTCAATAATATCATATGTCATACATACAAGCACAGATTTATCAGATCCCAATATTGTATTCCAGTGTCTCTTATATGGTTCTGGCCAAGATTATTGGCACCGATGCATTTAATGTACAATATCTCTGAAATAATTGGAAATTAAAACAACGTTGGGTCTTCATACATTCATCAATCAATTTGCAACAGCAAATGATCAAATAATAAGAATAAAAAAATTAAAAAAAATTAAAATTCAAAATAAATTTAATTAATTGAATTAATAAATCTGTTTCAAAATTGAAAAGTGGCCATGGCCATGATTCATGTTTCACGGAAAAGCACTAGCCTCAATGCCAATGAGAGGAACCACAAAACAACTTTTTGCCAGATGTGATGTTTCGACTTACGTATGTCATTGGAGTTATCAAGTGGGCACCTCACATCATAGACACCTCCAGAAGGCTCACTAGTAGACTGTGGCATCCCAGAACCACCCCCCTCTATACCCATACTCAGCATTGCTAAGATACTCAGCTCTACACTAGACTAGCCTCCTTAACAATTCCCTACCCTTGGAAATGAATGCCAAGACGGAGAGTGATTGTCTGGGCCTGTACATCACTCCAGACAACCACAATGTATCTGCTAAGCTAAGCTAATGCACCAACTGACCCCGCTGGCTCTGTAATGGCAGCTCTGTAATGGATGCACTTATCCACATTGTATCTGCATGCCTATTCAGCTGAGCTACCTACACTTAGGAAATTAACACCCTACAGGGTTAAAGCCGAAGCAGATACATTTGTGGAAATCAAGGCGCCCTACCCTGGGATATGAAGGCCAGAGAACGGTTGCCTGGACCTGTTCCTTATTCCAGACAACCACATTGTATAGACCCTGCTGGCTTGACTGGCAGCTCCACAATGGATGCCAGGGCCCACTCAGCTGTCCAGCTAACCGCATTGGATCTGCAAATGATAGACTTCATATTTACTACATATCCTATGAAACTAAGTAACTAACTATTTTAGTTACTTTGTACCCCAACCCGTCTCCCTCCTCCTCGACCAAAGCCAATGACTAGCCCCTTTCTACTACCTCTGCTTTCACAGCCTGATGTAGGCTCTGCCCACGGATGCCTGGTTCCCGAAGCAACACGGTAACCGACATTGCCACAAAACCTCAATATCCGAGCCTACCAACCTCGCTGCTCTGCCTCTCCTGCTAACTCAGCATACCTTAGCTTTATTCTTTCACATGCTTCGTCAACTGCAGCTCCACAAAGTAGTGTACCTTTATTCTTAGTCATAGCTTTAAACGGCATAGCCAACAGGCTTGTCTAGCCCATGGCAGCCCCAGTGGGGTCTATTTGCTCCTGTCCAAGCTGTCACATGGTCTTTCCCTAGTTGTCAGCTGCTCTATTCACAACATTCACTAGTTGAAGCTAGCTGAGACATTTATCAATACACAGGACACGATGTAGTTACCCCTTGTGTCATAGACCAGGGTGAGTGCATACATAGAAACTTAGTTTAGATTTTTGGAGGGGGGGTTTATCAAGTGGACACCTCCCATCATAGATGTTTAATTAGGCCCACAAAACCTCCAGAAGGCTCAACAGTAGACTCCCACAACCACCCCCCTCTATACTCTGTGGTAAACCAGCCCGTGGCCGCCCTCTGAGACTCGGTAAATGATGAGCCAAGAGTGGTCAAGGTGCAGGGAGTGAGAAGCAGAGGGATAGCCGGGGTCCTAGATGTGCCTGTGGCCATTTGTCCAAGATCCAGATCGTCGTCGTGTCAGTTCTCCGTGGGCCGGGATTCCGGGGTTCACAGTCTGTGATCGCCAGGAAATGAAGTGCAAAATCAAGATTATCACTTTAAATGAACACAAAAAGTAAATATGAACAAAAATTGAGAAAGAAAGAAACAAACAAATACACAAAGAAAAATAAAAGACAGATCTTGTAATACAGGTGCCACGAAACAAATCTAGTCTAAGCCATAAATAGTGGCCTTGCTAGGGTGTAGACAACCCAATCACACCACCCCAACTGGAGCTATCAGTTTGATTTCCTAATTTGGGTGCAAACTGGTATCCTTCAGACTGGCTCTTCTCCTCAGCTACTTTTGAAGCTGCCTTTATAAACTCTGACTACAAATCTATTACTTGCTGAGTAACCTGGAAATAAATGTTGCCACAAATCCCCGACCAATGACTTTCTACAGGGCTCTGTCTGTCATTCCAACATTGGTAGCTAAGGCTGAGGCCTTAGTGTACTAGTTCAGCGTATTATAGCGTCTTCCTTTTTGCACACCTCATCCACTGAATCCTCCCATGGCACCACGAGTTCTACAAAGCAGACAGCCTGCTGAGTGTGTGCAGGTTCTTGGCCCATGTCTACATGTATTTCCCAATTCCTAGCAGCCTCTTTCCATCTAACACAATATGGCTGAGGATTACTGTGAAAAAAGGGGTTAGTGTATGTGTTCACCTACATTTGTTTCAACTTCCTCTGTGACCTCTTTGGACACGTGCACATGTAAAAACTGAACGAAATCATGCTAAGGCTAATGCTAAAATAATTCAAAGATTGAGTAGAAATGTTGATGTGTAAAGGGGAAGTCAGGTACAGTCCTGCACCCTGAAAATATACAGGATCATTTTTAGACCATTAGCTTACATGAACAAAACATTGATTAGGTGTTTTATATGCCTGTCGGTATCTTTGAAATGTCAAAATAAGCATACTTGGCTATGAATCCTAAATACAGACGGGAACATATTTAGAATTAATTATGTTTCTTTGCTAACAGTCAAAGAAAGTTTAGTGGCATTGATAGCTTTGCTAGTTGTTAGCACATCTTGCTATCAATCGTTTTCTCAGCTGACATTTCAAAAAATACTGTTGTCACAAAACCTCAAGTTGGCTGCTGTTTTACTGGGAGTCTGTCATTGGGGAATGGGAATGCAACTGGGTTTTCATGCCTTGCTATTTTCATATGTATCTATGTGTGTTAGCTTTACTTTCAAGAACAAACTGCTAAAGAATTCACTAAGAAGACAGCTTATTCTTGGATCAGCAAAATGCTCCCAGAGTGTCAATAAAAGTAGCCTAGAACTCTTCCTGTTGCTGACATCAAATACCAGGTAGAGCTGCTTATTAGAAACACATTTCTACAATGTGAAACGGGGGACATGCAAATCAAATTGCCTTACCATTCAGAAAAGAGGAAAGGAGCACCATGTTTGACTGTTTTATTCATCTAATAACTGCTCCCTCTCCCTTAATTCATGTTATTTTCGTTCACTGTAAGATGGTGCAGGATAATAATATGACATTTTTATTGCTGGTTAGTCTCCTTGGCTCTCTTGAAGTGGAGATCACAAACACATCCTTGGGCTAAGGAAGTATTACTCTGTAGTAAGGCACTGCACAGCAGACGTCACATTAAAACAGAAACACCTCCAAGGATGTTATTTACTTGATTTGGTTCTTAGATGGAAACACAAAAAAGACCTGAGAAATGGAGAAAAAAAAACAAAGGAAGACAATAAAAGAATCCCCTTTTCTGGGTTTTGATTTCCGGAGGGAAAGCGGTGTGTGTGAGGTGCCTCTGAGTGACTTTTTGACAGCTGTTTGTTTTTTAAGAAGCTGCAGGATAGTTTATTTATTTCTCTTTCTGACAGATTGTGGAAATGCACTCCTTAAAAAAAAATCCTTGAACCCTCTTTGTTATTCATTGGTCAAACCACACCGAGGCATGGCGTGCAATGTTCAACATTTTCCCCTCTAAATGTATTGCTTATGGTAAGTTCCTAACAAAACAAATCTAAACGTTCAGTTCTACGGGCAATATTAAATAAAAAAAGCATCACAAAGCAATACATTAGCATGAAAGATAGTAAATTAGCTAATATGACCAATGCCAAGACCTCTTTCATAATGTTGATTAAGAATTAACTGCTTC
Source organism: Monocentris japonica (assembly GCA_900323365.1). Lineage (NCBI taxonomy): Eukaryota > Metazoa > Chordata > Actinopteri > Trachichthyiformes > Monocentridae > Monocentris > Monocentris japonica. The sequence continues at coordinate 17,549 of OOFE01003746.1, forward strand.
AGCTGGCTCTCAAGGTTCAACTGAAGCAGCCAATTTGCTACGGTAAATGAAAGAGATGAAATTGTAAGTACAATGGACTTGAGGCAGCATGTTGATTAGAATTGATGAGTGCATTCAATGTCTCTCCATTTTCTTGTGGGCCGACAGGACTGCAGCGAGCAAGACGGTGAAACAAATGTCTTCTGAAACAAAGTTTGTGTTCCTTCAAGTTCGGTATTGGTACACAATTTCATCAGCATTTTTTTCACTTCCGTGCAGCAGACATTGGCCTTCTGTTGTCACGGTTGTTTTCTACGCAAGCTCAGAAGACAACCGAATGATTTTCCTTCTTATTTTCTCAGTAAAGATTTTTGTGCGGTGAGGGGAATATGTTTAGGTATTCAGAAAATCAACGGCATGCTCAAGGACCATGGCATAGTACATAGTGCAGCCTCATTATACATCTATTGTACTGCAGCTCCACAAGGCAAAAAAGCTAATGATGGTTTTCAAAGTTGAATTACCTGTCTGATATCAAGCAATGCCTGAATTCAGTTTTATACCTTTTACTTGCGCCCTTAAGTTTGTTTCAGAAAATTCTTCACTGCATGCATTAGATTTTGTGCTATTTTTTTCAGTTTTCTCAGACAGCCTTTATCTGCTAAAGGCATTATCAATATAGCCATGACTTTTATTAATCTCAGTGCTCCACTGAGGCATTGATCAGAGCTTCTTTCATTCCTATGATCTCATTTCAGGCTGTAATGTGAAACTAAAAGGTCAATAAAGACATCTCATTTAATTCCCGTATTTGGTCGGTTCAGTGGTTTGAGGAACTGAAAACGTGCACGTCTCTACAATTACCGTCTTCAGTTTCATTAAACTACTGATAATGGCTGCTACCAGAGACTGTGTTGCAGTGAGATGTTTGCATGGCTTTTAATGACAAGTCCCTTTGGACTGCACCATTTTTGATCTGTGCTGTATTAAATTATTTCCATGTCCTTGGTATATTAAGTACTTTTTTTGGTCCAAATATGTTTAATGGGGTTTGTGTAAGTACGTATGTATGTAAAGTAAGTAAATAAAGTATAACATACTGTTATACCTGACCATTATCAGCCATTATCAATAAGTCTTGTCTTATTCATCAAAGAAGTTCCTTTTCATACTTCTGTTAATTTCTTGTTTCTAACAATAGGCCTACATCCTTTGAAAAACCATCAGGCACAATCAGAGACAGCCACAAACTTTCATTTCCTGCCTGAAGGTACTTTCTACTCAGCCCTTCTGTGTCTCCTGTACTTTTGACCTCTTGGCACAAAGACAGAGGTAAAATAAGTACATGAAAAGGAGAAAAGAGAGTGCACAAATTCATGCTGCAGATAAACAATGTGCTCTAGATTAACTGTAGGGGAGGGAGAGTGTTGATATCGCCAACCTCCTTTACCTATTCTTTGTTATCAACATAAAACAGTATCATATCGAAAAACAAACCTTGGATAGAATTGTGGAGAAACACCACATGGCTGATAACACTACACTAAGGTGCCCTTCACTGGCAGATAGGGCTTATAGTGGAGTAAAAAGGGGGCAAAACATCGGATTAATAATAAATGGGTCATTTGTAAATCAATGGAGGGGCGTCAGGGCAGCGAATAGGCTTGAGGATTTATTCTGATTACAGAATGGCAATAAAGGACCATTTACAACCTGAATGGGACAGCTAGTAATTAAGAAGCCTGCCTTAAAACAAAGGGAGAAGGAGTTCTGTGGGAGTATGCCGTGAACCACTGCATGTTAATAGGCATGCTGTATTTCACCTGCACTTGGTGGACAACACCAAGAAAACCAGTCCTCCAGGAGAATGTGAAGTGGCCATCCATCTGATTGTAATATTTGGGCCGCACTGCAGTACGACGCCATCGCTTCATTTAGTGGAATTACTGCATTGTGAGAGGGAAGATAGAGGAAAATAATGAAATGGGATCGTAGAGGACAAAATAGGCCACAATGGTCTAAAATTTACAGTGAAAAGAAAAGTCTCGTACTGCCTTTATGCTATGAAATAATCCATATGGGTCCAACCCGGAGAGACTATTACAGTTTTTTTCTCAATGGTGCAGCTACCTTCATACAAGAGTCATGACTCTTTGCCTGGCTTACTCTAATCAACTTCCACTTTATTTTACCGGATCGCAAATACATCAACATATCGACTACATTACTGTCACTCTGATTTTTATCCCCTTGACAGCATGATGGATTAAGTGCTGGTGGCTCCAGTCAGCCACCTCTTTAATTGGTTTGTCTAAATGTTTTATGAAATCAAGATAAATTCAATCAGTCGCCGAAACTGCTGATTCATCCTAAAACGGCAGCGGACATTTTGATTTATATCAGTTGCCGAGGGGGGCCGCAAAGGTGATATGTGCCCGAGTAGCAACAGCTCAAGGTTAAACGGCACCAGCAACATGTTCTTTATGACAGAGGGAAAAGCCAACGCCCACACATGGAGGAGAAGCTGCTTCCAGCACAACGAGCTTCAGAGAAGGTTTAGGGAAGCACATATTCACATAAAGCAGGCAGTTTTTTTGTCCTCTACACCAGGATGCAATGGCTGAGAGGTTATGTGATGGCTTAGGTAATCACTCTAATTTCCTGTGCTGAACTGAATTTGCTCAACAGATGAACAATTTCATAATCCATTCATTCCATTGTGCATCCTTCATTCCATGGAGATCAATAATGAAAGCCGTACCCTGCAAGTTTCATTTCCTTTATGTAGCTGCCTGATTTGGCAAGTGTTTATTATGTCCTCACAACTGATCATCGTGCAAATGATCTTGCAAATTGAGAAGCTGGTAATAAAAAAAAACAAACATATACCACATGTACCGCCAGCTTACCTCCTTCACTGAAACAAACCGACAGTCGAAACCTTTCTCCTGTAGCACGCACGGAAGATATGCGCCAAGAAATGTTCTGTTTTATCCTGATGTGATTTTCACTGTGAAAGTCTAATTATGCTTTAATGGGTTTTGTAATTGCAGATAAATTGCTTATATTGAATAAGCATTGATGTTTTTCTTCAAATTAGATTGAATTCTAATTAAAAGCTAATTGTGCATAAATCAAGGAAGCCTCTGTGTTGAGAACGACCAAAAATAACCATTGAGTTTTTTCATGCACACGCACATTGTGCAGGTTCGGCTGAAATAGGAGTTGCCTGGCTGCAGTTATGATTCACGATATCCTTGCATAGATATTTTCTGCAGCGTGACACATAAGCTATCTGGGATGTCGGTTAAAATGAGAGGACAGCTGAAATGCAAAGCCATTTCCTGCCTGTTCCATTGTGGAGCTCAGCCATGTTGTTCGCCTATTGTATGGCTTCCTCCAAGTTATCTGTCAGGCCTGGCAGGCACCCTATTATTTTCTGCCATTTGACTGTCCCCTCCGCCACAGTGCAGCACTTCTGTCGCGCCATGTGATCAATCTGATTCTTTTGACATCTGGCGAACAGTATCTAGTGATCTGTGATGGCGGTAATGTTTCCTGTCAGAAAATGGTCTGGGGAAAGAGGATGAGGGAGAGGGAGAGAAAGCTAAAGGGAGAATAAGAGAGTGAGTAAGGGAAAGAGGAGATAATAGAGAAAGGCCGACAACCTTTAGGAAATATGACAGTCCAAATTCCTTACCAATTGTTTGTTGTCTGTTTTCTTAACCCATTGCTTTTCGGGCCTGTGAGTGAGACAGAAAGAGAAAGATTTAGCTGGATGTGTATGTATACACAACAGCAAAGCAAAATGATTTGAGGAGCTGTTAGTCCTGAATGGCCTATTCATATTGATCCCCTGAAACTTAGAGGCAAGGGACAAAAGAAGCAGACAGAAAAGTAATGTTATTCCTGCTACTTATGTGTTGTCTTTCATGGAGACACTGTGGCCAGCCATTAACTCTATTCTTGGCACCCCTGTCACTCCAGACTGGCAAAGCAGTAAAGTGCATCTTTAGCCTATTGAATCTTTTAGATATGTGTGTGAGAGAGAGAGAGAGCGAGAGAGAGCGACTTTAAATAAGGCCTCCAACATTCCCAGTTTATAGCAATCCAATGTCAGGTTAAATAGATGGTGGGTACAAATGTTCAATGTATGCCGTGCACAAAAAGTGCTGCAGTTCCCCTATTGGCCACATGGTTGGAAAAGTTAGGAGGAGAAATCCAGAGCCCGACCATGAATTTGATCAATATCCATTTCAACAGGAAATACGTTGTTTTAGTTTACCGTGACATAGTAGGGTCTGATAATCCTGCATACTGGTAAATTCTAAAAACTGGCTGTCCCACATTTCATTCTGTGTGGTGGAATCAGTTACCTGTGTCGGTAGGGAGCTTACTAAGTAGCTTTACGTGTATTAGAAATTCTGCATTCCCTGTATTCAACACTTGTCACAAAGCCAACAATTGGAGGAGAAATGTATCCACAGCCAGCGTGAAAAAGCTTTAACATTCCTGATGATACTAAGCTACCTCAGAACAGGGCATGAGACCACCTAGCGTGCTTGCTAGCAATTTAGCTTGATTGCTTTTATAATGATGTTATGTATTATGCTATATCACGCATCTGGATGACTGCATGACAATAAACCACTGGGTAGAAATCTTAATGTACATTGTCTATTGTTAACAAACAACAGCCCATCCTCAACAGGGAGTCCGGGGTTATAGTCAACATAGAACAGAGCATACCACCTTAACCCCAATCCACACCCTTAGGTTTTTTTCCAACCTTTTTTATTTATTTGGTTTTTTTTTTTACAATTTTGCAAATCTCAATTTCAAACTTGACAAACCTGAAACATCATATCCAGACTGGATCTAGGAGATGAGAGTGCAGTCGGCATCTGTTCTGAAAGACATATGCACCGAAATGGCCGTTCGTTCAAGGAGGGACTGAAAATTGTGCTGTCATGGTCGAAAATGCTGAGAGATTAATATGGGTGCATTTCGCTGCCATCATCTCGCTTTCATTATCAAGTAACACACGCTCTGAAAAAGCTGCTGCTCCACTGCTCACCCTGAGATGAGAGTGTGACATTATGTTGACGATTCAGTGTGTGGGTACTGTTCGGAGAGCCACAGGCATGTCAATGCAAGCCATTACTGTCTATAGTAGATTAGTTTAGCTTTGTACCGAGGTGTAATTGTGCTGGTGTCCGGCAGCAGTGCTCCCAAACAAATTGGTTTGAGTAAGATTGCCTTACAAGGCGACCAGCGAGGATACTGTATGATGCATACTGTATGCACAGAAAATCTCATTTCAGTTTGAATCAAGCTTGTGACATGTTTACAATGAAATGTAACCTCAGTACCTCAAGCATTTTCATTGCATCATTACTAGTAAATATTTACCTAACACATTATTATTGTAGTATGTGGAGGGGTTGTCAATGGAGCTTTTGTCAAGGAAGCAAGGCCCAAGATATACAGAAATCTTATTGAGGGTGTCAATTGACATTTTATGTAAGACTTATAATATTTTATCTTCTTTTGAGAACAGCTCAGTCGACTGGATTTCACTCTTGTCATCTGGCTTAGACAGTTAAGGGGAAGAGGTGACAGCAAGAGAATCTCACATGGGTGACACTTTGGGATGCCTATAAATATGCATCGTGTTGGCTTTTCACTAGAGCACATCCTAATATGGGTTCAGGTCTTATGGGCTCAAAGGGCCGGTGGGATGAGGTGGGGCGACTGTACTAATCTATTCCTGGTCATGTCTCCGTCATGGCATCTCCTTGGGATTTCACGCCTTGGCGGTTTAATACATTTACAGGGAATGTCATTTCTGGCATTCCATACAAAGCCCAGTGTTACGTGATACAGAGAAGGGAGACAAGGGAAATAGAGATTATATGGCATGTCACTTTTTCCAATACGTGACTCTTCCATAATGCAGTGTTCTCATGGTCCGCAGGGGATGTGCGTCTAAGCTAATGCAATGGTCTTACCCAAAGGTCGTCCACGTGGGCTTGTTAACAAAGCCTTTGCGGCTACACAAAGAGTACATTGGAAGCACTTCGTGTGATTAATGCTTCTGTTGTTCACATTGTGATATGCTGTATTATTGTATCATTCTTTCTAAATTCTAGAAAATATTTACCAACATTATCTGATGCATACTGTATACAGTATAGTCAAGCGAGGTGCATTTTGACTTTTAATGTTACTTGAAATTACTATTGTGCATTTTGTAAATGCAGCTTCTGTGCAGGATCTTGATAGAAATTCCTTACCTTTAAATATAGGTAAAATAATGGAGAGAAATCACTTTGTAAGTGAGCTTCACTGCAGTCAGCACAAGTGTCATTATTATAACTGTTCAAAAAAAAAAAAAAATGATCAAATGGGTTTCTCTGACAACTTCTAGTCAGCAGTCTTTTAACAAATCAAAACATGATTAATCTCTCCCATAAAGTCTGTGCAATGGAGCCTCTATCTTATGAATGGACCTTGAAACTCCTCAAGAGATGATTAATCAACGTCTGCTGAAGACAGAAAGAACTCTCATTTCCAAAGGGGAAAGCATGACTTTTGCCAGCTTTGATTCTAACAAGGACTTCCTGTAGAATTGCTGATTACTATTAAAGTTTTTTGTCCCGTCTTTGTATTCACCACCAATTATTCAATAAATGCAGCATATCTCTCCTGCTGCATGTTCTTTTTGGATCATTCTTCAGCCTTTTAATATACCATTGCCCTCAAATATTACCCAACACTTATCTCATCACATATCTGGTCACGTTTAATATAAAATGTACTTCGTAATCCAGTCCTTGGCCTCAAGTGGAATTATCCTTGGATCAAACTATCCTCAAACAAATCCTTGTGTGTTGTTTCACTTATAAATTACAATTACAAATTTGAAGTAATTGTTTGCTTTAGCAGGGGAGCCAGATCAACATTTCAGTATTTTTCAGTATAACATCTGCAACAGTTTCGCAGTTAAACTAAATCAACAGCCATAATTAAATGCCTGAATGAATAACTGGACTCTAACTATTTCTAGTTGGTTTGGTACATTATTGCAGTTGCAGTGATCATTAAATGAAATAAAGTGCAGGTATATATGCTTCGTATTTCATCATATAACGTCATCCCTCTCACTAAGTTCTCAGTCAAGCTCTTTAACAGCTACACAGGGCAGTTTCAGACTGAATAATGGAGCATAATGAAGCAAAAGCGAAATGTAAACGCTGAATTTTACTTCTAAAGCAGCTTCGTGCATTAACCAAGGAGAAAAAGCCGCTCCTATAAAAGTTTCATTCCTACTCGCTGACTGTAATCCCTTTCTCATCGCTCCTTAGAACCCTTTTGGTGCAGTTAAAAGAGGAACAATCGATAATGAACTGAATCTGGCCACATTAGAGGCCCATCTGGGATATCAATGTTCTCTTCCCCCATAAATCCATAACATCATGGATGAAACAGTGACAGAGCTAAAGAGAGAATATTCTCTCAGTGAATAGAGCTTTTTTTTACAAACTGAAAACAATACCGCACTCTCAACCCTTTGTGAATGCACTGGTGTCCATCCTATAGGTTACCATTATTCCTCCACCATTCAGAGGTGCTATTTCATTGTGCAGCCTTGCAGTAATGATGAATGAAAAATGTATTGATCAAACCTCATTCTGCCCTCGCCTCAAATATTGCTTTGTAAACGTAACTTTTAAAACGCAAAAGCACAATTTGTATTCCACTCTTAATCTGCCTTCCTCTCTGGCTTTTCCTTGTGCCTTGTTCCCTCACCTGTTTGCTACAGGGTCATATTACACTCAGTTAATTGAGTAATTAAATATTTTTATACCCCTGCTTGCACGGGAGGGGCGGCCATATAAATACTGTAATAACAAGGCAGTCTTTCTCCTTTTGAAGGTCAAACAAGTCCCACAGACTTCTGGCTGCCCCTTAAATATTTCATTACTTCAAAATGAAAAATAATACATCGAATTCAAACATCCCTGCAGGTCATGCAGAGAAGCTGCTAGATGCTGTGTATACAATATGAGCAGGGTCGAGTTTCTCCTTTTTTTTTTTGTCAGCGGTAAGCCGCCACTGTCTCAGATGATTGGATTCACATTAGGCTCAAATCATTTCTTTACAGCTTGTGATTGTGTATTGCAAAAGGTTGTTTTGATTATTAAAAGACGACTTAAAGCAATATTATTATTATCAGTATTATTACTTATTGTGCATGCAGCAGATGTCAAGGAATGAAAAGTTCAAAAGTCTGGAAACAAATAGCAATTTCGTGATGGAGAATATGTGCCATGTTTAAACAAAAAGCAATAACAGGTACAGTAAAACGTCTCCATGCAAAGCGTGGGGTGACATTTGAGAGTCGCTATGAGAGATAAACACACCTTGCCCCTTCTTGCTGCTCTAAATGTCCCTCCTGATTCAATAAGCGATAAACAAATGAATTAAGAGACAATGAAACTGTAAGGCCAATGTCAGACGCAAACCCTTGTGCCCACCACCCAGCCACTCACAAGGCCGCTAAGGTTAACCTGCGCTAAAGTTAGCATCCATCAAGCCCCGGCGTCCCTCCTCACAGGGTGCCAGGCCCCTGCTGTCCAATCACCCCGCCACGCTCACCTCGGTGCCATTCGATCAAACGGCGAGCCCCTCCCCAGGGAAAAGACCCCAATGTTAAACATGAATTATTCCACAGGCCAGGACCCATTTGACTAATCAGCAGTTACGAGACTTGGGGGTGCTGCCGCCTGAGTGGCAAATGCCAATATCCGCTGTGTTGGTGGGGGCAGGGGGAGGGGTGACTATGGATCAACAAGCCAATATGGAAGAACCGATCCATCATTTTGTCATTCACTGTCCTGGGGGCGAACCATGTGTTTTGCCAATGAGTAGCAGAGGAGGTGGTGGGGAGGGTCAGCAAGCTAGCTCTACGCCTTCCGCGTGATTGTGTGTCCATGCAACCACCACGTACAGCTCTTAATTACAGCATAGGGGCAGGCAGGGGTGCGGAAGACGCATACTGCTCCCAGCCTCAGTGTCACCGATGTGCAAAAAAAAGGTAGTGTCAGTAATGCTTCTGTATTAATAATGTGCGCGTTAATCATTTCTTTCAAAAGGTAAAATAAAGCGAAGGCCACATCTCGCCATCATCATATCGTCACACTCCATTTAAAACCCCCACTATTTAAACAATACTCAAGACTACTTTGAATGATTGTTATTAAAGACACCGGGCCAAAGGCTCTCTGAACTCATCTCCAAACAGATTGTGGACATGTTGAACCCTGCCGAATCAAAATGGCAAAGAAAAACACAAAGTGGTCATATTTCAATGGTGCATAAATTATAACCCTCCTTCCTAAAAATGCACTCAATTCCATTCCGGCTTCCCACGCTATACAAGCATAGCATTTACAGAGAGCTTTTAACAGATTGCATTATTTAAAAAGCCACCCCAACGCACAAAAGCAATTTGGTAGAATAGCACCCGTAAAATATAGCTTTCAGTATTTGGTCGTGGGCACAAATGGTTTGTCTTTCATCACGGCTCTTTTCCTGTGCCTGCTCCTGTCCTCTTGTCAGACATGCCACCCCCCTTCAAAGTGCACCATAAGTATAACTCTCACACTCCAATACAATTGATC
>OOFE01003747.1:2562-19140 GCA_900323365.1 Monocentris japonica
ACACACAGACCTCCACTTTCTCTCTGACACCACTCAAACATAACCTAAAAAGCCTGACACAAACCAAAACAGCATGTAGGCACTAGCACCCATTACGTTTACAGAGCAGGACATGCCTTGGGGCCATATGCGTATGAAATGCACATAATATGCTGTGTTTGCTCTTCTTAAATCAGGAACGTATTTTTGTGCTAAATACAGATAGGCATCACTACTTAGGCCCTCAGGCCTTTAGCTGAGATACAGCTGCTCAGCTGCAGCAACAGTTCCACATGAGTATCCGGGTGGCAATGAACTCTGTAGTCCCATTAACTCTTCCGTTCTATGGGCTTCTACTTCATAAACTACAGTAACACAAACGGGTAATTCCTGTGCTTTTCAGTGTTTGTGAAGGTGGATATGTCTGAGTAAATAAGCATACAAATTGGTTGTATGTGTGTGTGTGTGTGTGTGTGTGTGTGTGTGTGAGAGAGAATGTGTATTACCTGATGTACCTCCTGCCAGCCATTCTCGTCCACACAACCGACCTGTGCATAGTCATGCAGCAGCAGCTCACAGCAGTAGGGGTCTCCTCCTACCATGGAACTGTGGTAGAGAGGAGTCAACCCCCGACTATCCTTGTAGTCAGGTGATGCACCCAAGTCCAACAACGTCTGGTGGGAGGGGAGGGAGAGTGTGAAAAGGACTTTATACAGTGGCAACCATCGTAGCAGTCTATGGCATATCTCTTGACAGGAAGTAACAACAAATTATCGTTGAGGCAAATTATCATTTGCATTTGCTGTGAGCACCTGACTGCATCGCTTAAAGGAGGTTTAAAAAGTGGTGGGGACAGAATCGCACATTTCAAATGTATTCCCCACTGTAAATGACACCTATGGGCATTAGTGATCTATGACTTTTATAGAGGGGTGCATTACTTTTTTTGGTCTAGTTCTCAAATAAGTACCAATAGGTGTGGTTTGGTATTCACTTTTTACGTACAAACACATTGGGCTAGATTTATAAAACGCACGGCCAGATTTAACATGACGTTAAGGGCAGATACAGTCGCAGCATCACGGTTTCTCATTCATAAATGTGGGTTACCGGCCTGTTTTATGCAGCACTACTGCCCTCTTTCATCATGTGCATGTGCCGTGAGAGATTCATAAATAATAGCGCCTTTTCTCAACCGATGGTATGAAACCTGTGTGAATGGACTTTCTTTTCTAGAATGTTTTCAAACATGTTTGGTAGCCCAATAGCTAGCTAGCTTTGATGCTGCCCCGTCTGTGTATCGTAAAGAGCAAGCTTTGATGTAATGCTACAGCTAACATTAATGCACTAATTAACATTAGTGTTAAACAACGCAACAACGATTTTTACTTCAATTCGTAACATTGTTCCTTTTCAAATTCAAAGGATTTATTTTACATTATGGCAACATTATTCCATCAGGAAGAAAACCTTGACGTTTTTGTAGCCTACAAAAGCCCGTCTGGCATAACACCTATGTGGACCCCTGCTCATAGACCTCTTTTGGTGACCTACGAATTGCAACAACATTGAAAGCTCTCTGGCGCATCCTACAGTGGTTCCAAAATAGACTTTTGAAAGCCAGAAATCACAGCACTTGGCAATGTAATCATTGAGTCATTGGTATTGATCGACAGTCCAGATATATTATGGACATTTTGTGCTGAGGGAGAGAAAAATCATGCTTATTGCACCTTTAAAAAAGCATGTAAAAAATATTTGAAAATAATACAGAAGAAATAAGATCCTGCATACTGTACCAGGGGCTACAATGGCTTACTGTATGTATGTTATATATGCCAAAATGACATTGAGCATCAGTTGAACAGTAATGACACTGACCAAGTGGAAGTAACCCATTCAGATTTCAACAGCTCCAGCTCAACAGGAAAACAAATACAAGCCTCCTCAAACCAGATACATGGAAGGCCATTCACTGAATATGTCAGCCCATTCAGAGAGGGCATGTTAAGCCTGACTCATTTAGTAATGGCTGAAGCACCCTCTGCACTATAGCAACACCAACGTTTTGCCAGAGGAAGAGAATTGTTGGCGGGCAGGCAAATGGTGCAGCCAGAGCAATAAATGGCTTGAGTCAGCTTCCTGCTTATGATGGTGTGGGTGCATGTGTGTCTGTGTTTGTGTATAAAACACTCACTATGAGCGCTGTGTGGTTCTTGGTGCGTACGGCCTTGTGAAGGGCAGTAATGCCATCTTTTGTTCTGAAGTCCAGATGTGCCCCTCCACTCTTCAGCACCTTGATGAGGTCTGCGCAGCCCTCCAACTGAGACGCCAGCGTTAGAGGACATTCTGCAGGGTTCAGGGATGCAAAAACCATCAATATTCAAGGTATTTGTCAGTGACAACATTGTCCATTCTGCTGGGAGGTAAATAAAAAAAAATAAGGCTTAATGTAGACCTCCTCACCTCCTGTGTCTGGATCATGGAAGTTGGGGTCCAGGCCTTTTTCCAGGAACTTTGAGAGCTTCTCAATGTTCCTCTGCTGAACATATTCCATAAACTTCTTCAGGTTCGCCTGGTTGAGGGAGATGAGGAAAGCAAAGGGGAGAGGGAGAAGCAGCTGTGATTGGGTGATGTAAGACTTGTGGGGATGGGGATGTTAAATTATGCAGTTAAGAGATGAAAACTGAAGTGCACAGCTCTCTATCTGTCTGTATATGTAGGTTTTTTCTGTTCTGTCATGCCAAGCAAATGGGCGAGGTACAGTAGATATATATAAGCTATTATTAGGTGGCCAAAAATACTATACAGTAATACTGTAAAGCTGTACAGTAGCACTGAAATGAAGACATCTTCAATAAAGATTAGTGCCAACAAAATGAGATCCTGAAGCCCAGGTGGATTTTTGAATTCAAATGAAAAGGTAGTATACCCAAGGAAAAACACAGAGACCATATTTATAAACAAGCCTGCACACATGCACAAACACACGTGCACAAGACCCACCCGCTACACACACACACGCACACACAAGCGCACTTAATTATTTCCTCAGTGACTTATGATTGAAAATATTTATCATCTCTGCTGATGGTTGTGAGCCTCTGAAACATAGAGTGGAAAATGGATCAATGAGGAAGGTACCGATGCTCATAACAGATTATTCTTTAGGCTGTAGGATACATCAGGGCACTACTAACACTATTTTGGACTATCGAAGACATACCATTGTAGCCCATAGTGTATCTGGCAACTACCTACTTACTGAGGGAAATGAGTAAGGAAGGGAATTTTCAAAACCAATAGACTATAGGTTATTATTGAACATATCCAATGTTAATGACAACATGGATGACAGCCTAATATGTATCTTGAGGATGTAATTAGGTGATATTGTCTGATAATGGTGCGATATTCCAAATGAGCTTCTTAGGAGAGCTTTCATTACTATTGCATTCTCTCAAGGTTGCTCAGCCTCAATCGTTATATAACACCCACATGAGCTGAAGCCTCCAGACATACACACATATACACATGTACGCACACACACACGCATTCACACTCGTTCCATTTCACACTACTACATAACTACTACATTGGCTCGCACATGGCAGTCAAAATAACAAACTTACACACACAAATGTGTACACACGTGCCAGAATCTGAGCAGAATGCAGCGGGCGTTTTGACACTCACCATGTGCGCCGTCATATAGATCCCCCGTTCCAAAAAGTCACACTTTATACCTTCTCAAGTTCACATCTCACACCCATTTCTAATCACACAAAGCCCTCTCGCCTCTGACAGCCTCCCTCTTGTTCACGCACACCACACCGACATGCTGCGAGAAGCTACCGACCACTACTCTCAGCATCTCCAAGTCAAACTGAGTGAGAGAAATTCACTTTGGCTTTTTCCTTTTTTTCAGATGTTCTGTGAGGCAGTTGTTATGGTGATGGGATACAAAGACAGCTCTGGCAGCCAATGTACACATGAGTGGGAAGAGCATTGAGGTTGTGTGTTTGTGTGTGTGTGTGTGCGTGTGTGTGCACACACTGTATAATGCCTTGCTAGAGTATAATACCTTGAAAAGGCTGGGACATGGGTTACTAGTAATCAGCTGGATGTGTGTTATAGTGCCTGTTGAATACAGGCTTTGTAATGGTTCATCTGCTTTGGTAAGGTTCTTAATGAACTCTCTTTATCACATGCACACATGCAAACACACACAGAAACAAAGGATTCTTTGGCAGATGCAATATCCATCTTCCAAGTTCCAAGTCCCAAGTGTATTTTTTCCACCTGTTTTTATCACAATATATTGACTTACAAACAGGTGAAAAAAATCATAAACATGATTGCCAGAAAAGGAATATTTTAATGTCAATCTAAGTTCAAATAAATAAGTAGAGAGTTTCTTAGACTTCCTTTATCAAGCTGAAACATATTTTCCAAAATTACCCTGATTTTATCCTTTGGCAATGTTAAAAAACTCATCCATACTTTAATCTCTGCCATCTCTTTTATCCCTCCTCTTTTAGACTACTGCAATTCTCTTTCATCCTGCCTTAGTCAAAACTCCCTCTCATGTCTCCAGCTTAAACAAAATGTTGCAGAAAGGCTTCAACTGGTACAAAAAGATTGTACCAGTACCAAAAAGAGACTGCATCAACTCAGTTTTAGCATCTGTGTATTAGTTACCTATGAGTTTTAGTAGCAATCTCTAAATAGGTCTGTTTTCAGCAGCTCATTCATAAAAACGTACTCAACGCATTACATTAGAAGTCACCAAATTTGTAAGTGGTGGCAACATCTTTCAGATTGCCTTTTCTATTTTATTGCTAACATTTTGACTGTTAAGAGTGTTTCCATTGGCTGCATTTAACTATGCATAGTACCTGGTCCACTCAACATTTGTCAGAGCGATTTTATTTTGAGTGGAAGCTGGCTCCTCTTTTTAAGCAACCAAAAGCACCAAATCTATTTGAAAGAATATTGTGTCAAAAGAGATTGTTTCAGAACTGGCTGCAAGATTTTACTTTCAACCATTTAAGGCATGGCTGGGCTTAGCCAGGGGCTACATAACAGACATTTTAATCCCCTATGAGCCAAAGGGCTGCCTAAGACTGCTAGACCTTTTTGGCTGCGCCAGTCTAAACAGAATACTAAACGTGATAGGGCCTTTGCCATTAGGACCTTTGGAACAACCTGTCTGAGGCGCTAAAGATAGCAAAATCTGTATCATGTTTTAGACCATTTGGAATAGTGTAAAAACTGACTTTTAAAGATTTTCCCTCATTCCAATTAAAGAATTTACTTGTCCATCCCAGTTGGCTGCTGAGATTAAAGACAAATTCACCGGTAAAATACACACACACCACAGTATGCCGGTCATCCCAATGACACTATGGGTATCTGTGTCATGGCAACCAGTGATCCTCTCCATGGAAATGACCATGGAGGAATGGCAAGCTCAACAGAGAGGCAGAGACAGATGAACCAATGAAATAGAAGTGACAGATATGGGACAGTCCTCTCCTCTACTGGGTACACACTGCACTACTCGACGCACGGACGCACGGACACACACACGCACGCACGCACGCACGCACGCACATGCACACACACACACACACTACATATTGACACACACAATATGGTGGAAGAGGAAGGTAGGGGCTACCTATCCATTACCACACCACAAACTCTTGTGAGGCACTCTAAGAAAAGCTCAGTCTGCATAAAAGGAAACAAATCAAGGAATCTAGGGTCTTCAAAGATGCTACAGCTCAAATTCATCACAGAGACACAAAAAAACCTCACACACATATCCTGGTTTATAGGGTTGCTGTACAGTACCAGAAATGAAGGGCTTCCCAGTTCTCTTCAGCAAGAGAGCTGTGCTCTCAGCCATTCAGTACTAATTGCCACCAATGAAGCATTGGACACCTCCAATCTCTCTTCAATAGCCATTCAGTACTGATTACCAACACAGGAGGGAACTCTCAGGCAGCTATTGCCCTTCTGTCACTTCAAGGCAGTAAGCAACATATGACACATCTTTAAATTACTCCTCTTCCACTGTCTTAATTGCACCTTGGATCTCACTCACTTCCACAGTCACGCTTCATTTCAAGCCTTATAAGAAAATGTGCAAATAATAATATATAATACACATTATTTATATAGCACCTTTCAAAAATAAAATGCGAAAGCTCTATCACCTCTTGACTTCCACCTGGGCATTGGGACAGTTAAAAGAGCTTTGTCAGCTAGATAATACTCCAATGATATAGGCAGGGGCCTAGCCATTCACTGCTTTAAAAGTAGTTTTGAAATCAATTCTAAACTCAACAGGAAGCCAGTGTAAATTTGCTAAAATGGGAGTTATATGCTCTCTCCTATTCGATCTGATCAAAAGCCTAGCAGCTGCGTTTTGAACTAGTTGCAGGCGAGAGAGAGTTTTTATATTAAGGCTAAAATAAAGGGATTTGCAATAGTCAAGATTGAATGACTTCTATCATGTCCAAAAAGGATAGACATGACATCAGGTCATAGATTTATTTCTTAACTGGTAGAAACAAGACTGACACTTTGGACTTGTTTCTCAAAATTTCAGACCAGAATCAAATATGATTTTTGGCTGCTGGTTTGATATTAGCCATTAGGTTGCCAGGTTTTTAGCAGTTGCATAAAGGAGGGACAAATACCACAACCTCAGACTTATCTTCAGTCAGTTGCAGAAAGTTTTGTGGCATCCAACATATAATATACAAATTATGTGACAGAGAGGATCATATAAATGGAGAACAAAATAGGTCCAAGGATGGCTCTTTGGGGTACTCCACAGGAGAACTGCACTATGGAGGACGTAGAACTACCCAGACCAATAGAAAATTCTACAGTGTCTGTAATCCCCACAAACCTTTTAAGACAATCAGTTAAGATGTTGTGATCGACAGTATCAAGGCAGCACTAAGGTTGAGCAGAACCAGAATTTCTCAAATAAATCATTACTGCTCATGTATATGGTTAAGGGACAGTGGATACGTTTCTGTAATACCTTGGCCAGAAAAATGAGTTTAGAAATAGGTCTATAACTGCTAAGAATTAAAGGGTCAAGAAGGGCCTAAATAAGTGCACATTTGAAATATGATGCCATGAAGACAGTGGCCAATGGAAGGATTTATTGACAGAATTTATGGACAAACAGCATCAAAGGCCTCTATTAGGAAGTCTAGACAGAATTATGTCTTGAGGACATGATGAACATTCCATATGAAAAACAATCTCCAAAAGTGTTTGATCTCAGATCTACTCAAAAGAGCCAAAGGAAGAAGTCACTTGGTGGAACTCACGCTTAGGAGGTACAATCAGATTTGTTATGGTCACAATTTTCTTCTGGAGAGTGTTCAATAATACTAGGCACTAGAGCGTTAACAACACTATCAATCATACTAAATAGAATTAAGTAGAATTTTAAGGTTGTGGTGGTTAACAGTAATTAGATCAGAAAAATCCATCCTTAATATCATACAAATTCTTTCCTGTCTTGCTTGACTCCCTACCTGGACTAATAGTTCAACTGGTTGTGTCTGCAACTTCTTATATACTGTCATTACTAGATTCAGGGCTGGGAGAGAGGGAGGGGGAGGGAGAGTGAGAGAGAGAGAGAGACAAGGAAGAAAGGAGAAATGAAGGATAGTTTCTCATCTCAGCAGTACTAGCCAGAAACAGCAGCAATAATATACTCCTGCCATCGAGTCTACTTGTTTATCAGAGCAAATAGCCTCCTGATGCAGTTTGATGCTCAGCACCAGGGTATCTGCAGCTGCTCTCCATGTGATTAGAGATGACGCTTCGACTGCACCATTTGATTTGTGCTATATCTGTGTGGATTTGTGTCTTGAATACTATGCAGTGCCTTGCATTGGGTCACCACTCAACAGGGGAAAGAGTAGTAGAGTTGAGTAGCTACTCCAGTTACCTGGAGGTGGAGGATAAAGGTTCTGGCTGTTACTGTGGTTTCTTGGTGAAGCCCCAGTACCCTGGAGAGGCTGTCCTCTCCTCCACCTCTCAGGGGGATCATCTGCCACTACCTGATAAAAGCCAGGTGAGGAGGCCAGAAATTGCACAGAAAAGACAGAGCTCTCCCTCCCTCTTTTGCTCTTTGTCTGTGTTCTGCTGCTATTCTCTCTTGCAGTTCTCGTCCTGCACTTCTCTTCCTTTTACCAAGTGCCTTTTCCATAGTTTAATAAAAGGGTTGAACACACTTAATGTACTGCACAATAGCAAATGTTCATCCATGTGTGATCCACACAGTATCTATGTATATATCTATGTATGTATGTGTGTCAGACGTTTTCACTGCCCTATATTTACACTCAATACCACATGGTTACATAGCCTCTGGTCCCACTCAGCTGGCCTACAGTATGCAGTGCCATGGATGAGTAGTAATTACAATGCTCACCAACATGCTTATTCGCCAGGATCATATACTGGCCTAATGTGCACTGGCCCGTCAAATACACACATGCTCTGACACATTGAGCCAGCACAGTGGGTCATGAGGATGCACTGGGGACCATCCGACAACATCATGATATGAGTACAGCCTAAGCAGTTGGCCTTGAATAGATATCAGCTATCAGTCCCAGCCATATTGTAGATTCTTGCATAGTGGAGTAGTGTGTCACAACACCAAAATTTGTCCTAAACAAGGGGAAACACTGTGAAATGCTATTATTGTGATTATTGTGCTTTATTTCAATTTCAGGTTTTCGATCACTCTGTATTTCTTCCATGGACATAACAGGGGAGTTAACTAGTCCACTATCAGCTGTCGGGATGTTTGTCTTATAGATGTTTGGCCAGATTTGACGTGTTGCCTCCCTTTGCAAGACACTAAAATGCAGTATTTTTTCAGTACTGGTATACCGTGCATATAGTGGAGACAGACATATGGTTACAGTCAACGATGGTAACTTCAATATTCCCATCATGACTTAATGCACCAAGTCTTTGTTTGGCCTGGAAACAAAAAGTCCATGAGAGGGAAGAGGAGACCTATTATATGGGGAAAAAGTTGTCTTCTCCTTTAGGGTAATTCCTGATAGTTAGTGAAAACGTAGATTGTCGGATGTACATTACATTACAATCATTTAGCAGACACTTTTATCCAAAGCGACTTACGTGTATACTTCCACACAGAGACAGCACAAATATATATTTGTTTGAACACAGTTAAGACTAGAGGATGAGAACATCCTATTATTTTATTGATTGCACTGTGGCAAAAGACAGCTGACTCACATGCCACTTCTTATTGGTGGCAACTCATCAGGCAAGGCCTGTCAGCATGAAGCTGTCATATCTATGCGGTGTAGCCTATTCAGCCTGCCTGACAGTGATGTGGAGAATGGCTGTGACTCTGACTGACAGACTGATAAATCAGACCCAACAACAATGTCACTGAGACTCACTGCAAAAATGGAGCAAAACAGCTGATGCTGCTCTGTTTCATTGGAATAAATTCGTTACTGGGAAGCACTTTTTTAATTAGGGCATAGTTGTGATTATACAATACAATGCACCAAATTATATCATTGTGATTATATTAATTCATCTGAGATGGCAGAGAGTCTGACAGCCTCCATAAAAACAGGCCAATCAAAAGCATTAGCTGACTATGCTCCTGAAAGGTACAGTAATAGTAGCAAATAGAGGAAGTACCTACTACATATTGTGGCAACAACAATCACTTATACATCAAAATAGACAACTGCCTCTTCTTGTTTCTAGTCACGTCAGCACAGTACAAACACCCTCATCTGGCACAGAACATTCACAAATGTCTGTCTGAGTTTTGTTGACAGTGGGTTATATAAGGGCTGAAGGAGGAGCCGGCAGGCCTTGACCCCCATGTCCCAGATGCTTTGTACAGAGGGCCTTCCTGCTGCAGGGGCACTGCATTTTAATTAGAAACACAGACTGGGAGAGACCTGACTCCCCTTTACATGCATGCAGAATCAGCCTACACTCCATTCTAACAACAGTGAAAAAGTGATTTAGCTCTTTGTTCAGTAATACACTGCTAAACACCAGCATGTGTCATACTAGGTGAGGTTATTTTTAACATTTGTACTCACCTATACGAGAAAACATACATCTACTCACCTCAAATGTTCAAATCGAACATGCACACTATATTAGGCTCTTCTGCCAGAGGGGAAAAAAGACAGTTTTGGTGACGCTTGAGACAGAGTGGTGCTTGAGACAGGATTTATCTTCAGTCAGGAGAAGAG
This sequence comes from Monocentris japonica, assembly GCA_900323365.1. Classification (NCBI taxonomy): domain Eukaryota; kingdom Metazoa; phylum Chordata; class Actinopteri; order Trachichthyiformes; family Monocentridae; genus Monocentris; species Monocentris japonica. The sequence continues at coordinate 12,849 of OOFE01003747.1, forward strand.
AGGCATATTTAGTGATAAATGAAGACACTTAAAAATCTAGGCTTTGGTAAGGAAAGTAGAGCTAAGGTAAGTCATAAGTAGTTAAAAATAATAGACAAACTTTGGTAAGGGAAGGGGAGGTAGGCTGATTTTAAGAATTTAACAAACTGTGAAGGCATAGACTTTCATAGTGAAGGAGACGAGGCAATTATCGTTTTTAAAAGATGTTGGTGATGAACCCTTGGTGAACTACAGCCATACACTAAGTTAGGAGATGACAAGTGTTGCTGATCATCTTTCACAAATATGCACTTACACCTGACTATGTAGACACGAGGCACCAACTGAAAATAATGGAAAGCATGCCAACTACTCAATCAGGCTCCCTAGCCCAGGGAGATGAAAAGGAAAGGCATCATGTAAGCATACTGAGATGCACTTCAAGTCTTGGGCAAAACCACAAAGTAAATGGGGAGAGAGGAGAGGCTTGGCATGCTGTCTAACTGAGCACTGTGAAGCTGTCACTGGTCTGCTGCATCCTCCATTTCACACAAGGTTCACTATCAAAATGGAGGGTTGTTTTTTAACCTCTTCTCATCAGGAAAAAACAGCCAAAAGGGTTAGCTAGTTTTATTTGGCAGTTTATTTCTATAATTCATGGATTTATTGCAGAGTTTGCAGGTTTAGAAGCATGCTCCTATTAAAAATGCACTACACTGACAGAGACATGGCAGAAACACATAGCAAGATGGAGTCATGTGGGGAAAAGGAATGGGAGAGTAGGAAGAAGAAATGATAAAGAGGGGTGAGGATAAGACAAGAGGATGGAGGAGGACTAGTAGTATTCTATTTACCTTTATACTGTTTCCTATCCTCTGTCATTTAGTGTGTTTTCCCTAGAACCTGTAAGCTACAAAAAGGCAAGCTTCTCACACAGAAGCTGAGTTGTGTCTGCAAGTTGTATTACATTACGTGTTGCATTAGGCAAAACACACTTCCAAAATCCAATATTTAAGTCATCACAAATGCAATGTGGTAATCTGAATACCACCTCTCACAGGGCAGGGAGCAAGCCTATTGTTTGGAGAGATCATCCCATAGTCATGAATTTACAGGTTTGAACCCTGCAATAGCCGATGACGTCCCTTGGTGCAGGACGCTACAAAACAATTCCCGCCCCTGTAAATAGCTGTCCAGACTGTGGTTTGTCCTAGGTTCATTTTGTTATGCTAGGTTTTCTAAGCATGAGCAACTACTGCCTATCATTTGTCAACCTCTCTCTCCTTATAACCATAAAACTGAGCGTGTTTTGTGGTAATTTCCTGTTGGCACAATTATATTCCTAACAAATTATATTCCTAACAAACCACACAGCCGTTTGCTTGGAAGAGGACTGAGACCTGCATTTTCAGGCGGCTGTTCTCACCTGCCCAAACCAACCCAACTAAAGGAGTAAACGCTCCAAACATACTTGGTGTGAACGCACCCTAAATAGTCAAGTCAAGTTTATTTATACAGCCCTTTATCACAACCAAGCCTCAAAGGACTTTACAGTCCACCATCAGCATGGCACAATGCAGAGAGCACACTAAATACTACTGGCAAGATATACACTGTAAAGGACTTTGCACCCATATTTTACACATCATCACAACAGCACCAAGAACAAAATAAGTTAGAAGAGCTTGTCTGATTCTAGCTGGATGTCTCAAAAAGGAAACATGCGAGATTACCCCACTTCGCTATTTCAGCTGATTTGTCTTGGTGCTTCACTTGATGTTCACTCATGCCCAGCAATACTAATTCTGGCCTATTTGGCAATCAGCTTTGTTCAGCAATGACCTTTGTGCTTAATGCCAAATGTTCTGTTGTTTGCAGAAACAAGACAAAATAGAGATTTGTAGGCTTGTTACTTAATTATGTTGAGATCGAAACCAACAGTAAGTACCTTTGTAGTATTAAAACAACAGACGTATGGCATTTCCATGATGTATGTTGGATAAAAAATATTGAGCCTAATATCACTCTTGGTTTCCACATCGACTGTTAAAATGTATCTATCGGACTGAGACCACATAGGCACAAACTTGGGTGTAAATTAACATTAATTCTTGTGCTGGTGGATTTAGTAAAGCCGGCCAATAAAAGAGTATATTAATTAACCTTCTGGGTTTAATGTGGGTGTTTAAAACTCCCCTGAGAGACACATAGCTGCTACTTAAAGCTTCACAACTGTTTGAAAGCAGCATGGATTAGTGTGTATCTGTGTGTGTGTGTGTGTCTTTAAGTATCTATTCATGTGTGTGTGGACCTAAAGTAAGTCTATAATATGTCTGAGAGACAAAGAGAGAGAGAGAGAGAGAGAGGGAGAGAGCTATAGTAATCTGCAATATCCATACCTAACAGGCTTAAAGTGTAATGCTCTTAGCTACAAAAAGACCAATGCATGACAGAGGATGGACTTGATCCCAAGGAAAAGGCTTTTCTGTGTGTTCCAATGAGGAATTTTCAACCTGTATTGTATTAAGTGTACAGTAAATCTGGGAGTAATTTCATATGGGTTTAAGATGAGGACACTGTACCAACGCATCAATGGAAAAGGAGTGGAAGCTTGAATATATGTGAATGAAGTTTACTGGCCTACTTCACACACGTACATACACACACACAGATTAATAATTTAGCACACTAAATGCGTAAATTTTTTCATGATGCATCAGTGTAGTGAAAAAATTCTCCCCACACTCACAGTGATGAGGGCCGTTACCATAGCAACAGCATCATTCGCTTTAAATGTTTCTGCGTAATGTGTCTGTCCTGTGCTTCTCTGCCCAAGAGTCATAAAAATGTCTCTTCACACGACTTGCTGAGCTCACATGAGACGCAAACAATCATTATCATCATAATCATAATACCCTCTCTAAAATAACCAGCTTCCTTCAGTATCCCTCAAGGTCTATTTTAGAGAATCTTTTTACTCAGGGTTTTAATAGATTAGAATGAGGTTCTTTTTTAGAAAGGATTAGACAGAAAGACAGAGAGACAGAAATACTACAGCCTCACTGTATTCTAGCCTAAAACCTGCCTTTACCAGGACTAAGGGTGTGCGCAGCTCCCATTAATCATGGCTGAATGATCGGTGGGTGGTATGAACGAATAATCGATTATTTGGTGCCGACATTCACAAAGGCTGTAATTGATTGTGGGCAAAACATTGCATGCAATCTTGTACGCATTAGGCCATAAAAAATCTGTTACACACTTAATTAAATTTGTATGGCCTTATAATGAAAAAAACAAAAAACGGCCAGGTGTAGATTTTTTAAATGAGACAACATTGTTGGCGTGGAGCCATTGTATGCCAATGTTGTCCCCCATTATCACTGAGTTTTTTAAAGTTACCCCAGGCAGCGCTTCTGTGTGGCTTTGACATTTGATTGTCAGCTGACGCTAGCAAGAGAGCGGCTGCAGAAGTGGTTGCTGTTTTACTAAGTGACGCCTGCTCTGCCCAACGGTAGCTTGATGTTAGCTCCTCTCAATTTAAATTACTTTCACCACGTGTTTATTCAAATGAAAAAATGTTAACGACCACACTTAAAAAATCGAGCATGACCGCCATGAACGGTTCTGGCCCATCCCTAACTCGGACCCATGCCATCTGCTGACACAGCAGCAGCCCTATCAGTGTGGTTATCTTACTATGTGCTTACTAGTTCTACTTTTTAACAATATATAAATAGACAAATTGAGACAGACAAATTGATCTAATGAAGGTGCCTCTAATGTGCCCCTGCTTATCTATCAAGAATTCAAAGAGACTCTCTAATAGCAGATTTTGAGTCACCAATTTACCAATTTTTATTATTTGCATTAATAATTTAGTCGTAGCAGTCACATTACATGTGATGTCTAAACTGTACCTGCTGTAAAACTATCCAAACTCTACATGCATGACTCACTTTGTGGCAAATCCAGGTGAAGTGACAGGATTACTTATGCACCTAAGCACAAACACTGAATGGGACTTTCAGGAATTTCAAAGCTGGTGAACTCAAAGTGCTGTATTGCAAGCATCCTTTCTCTATGAGCATCTATCTTAAAAGAACTGTGTCAATAGGCTACCTGGCCCCACAGTTAGACTGTGACAGTAGCCTGTATTTACTCCACATGAGTCAGCTCAGTGGTAGTGTGTAGTGTCTAACCTCTGTGGCCCGGCTCCTGGTAGCTCTCTCTGTACGTAGCAGCATGGCGCCTCCTGAAGTAATCCTGTTCAGAAGCACTGGAATATAATGTCGTAGTTCAGTGTAGTATCTAGTATTCCTCTTCAAGAACTGTAGCTCAGGCAGGTGGTGCAGTGTGAGCTAGCTAGGCTATGGTTGGGTAAGAAAGGCCAGACCAAAGCACTGCCCTCTGCCCCACTCACCAACACACTCACACACAAGCAGAGCACGGGCGCATTGTGGACCCCCAAACAGATTCTCATCCAATTCCACCCACCACCCGGTCACGCTGGCAGCATAGCTTTGTCCAGCATTGTCTCTGCCATCAGCACAATTGAGCTCTGACATACCTGCCAACCCATTAATGCAAACAAACACACAGGCACAAACAGGCACACGCAGCCTTGAGCACATGCACGCACACGCACACACGCATGCGCACACACACACGTGCACGCACACACACACACAGGCAAGATTCATATAAATGCTAGACCAGTCATGTGAGGACATGTGTTTCCAAGTCAAACTCTTCATCAATTTATTCCCATAAAATATGACTACAGAGCTCCACTATTATGAATGTTTGTGTGTGTGTGTGAGTGTGTGAGCAGGGTGGGCAGAGAGAATGAGTGGAATGCAAGCTGTCATCAGAATCAGAGAGTTCAGAGAAAGAAAGAGCTGAATCAGGTTCAGTCATGTGCTTTCGGACACAGAGACACACAAACACAGGCAGACAGATCGACAGATGGAGCGGGATGAAACAGAACCAAACAGATCGAAGGTGAGCTGGAGCTGAGCCTAGCAAAACTCAGTTGCAGAGATGTATGTAAAAAAAAAAAGGGGAGAAATACAGCATTTAAACCTTGGCTCCAAACATGTCCACAACCTAAGTGTTGAGTGACAGAACAGAGAAGGGCAGCCAGTGAGCTCAGAGCTGAGAGAAGGAGCATGTGGGTAGTATTCAGACAGATGATTTAGTTCTCTATTGTCCTTCCGCCTCAGGCAACATATTCTACAGTCATCTATTCATACTGCCTGACCGGGCAATATATTAACAATAGCCTCATGTATACTAGTGGGATGTCAGTGTATTGTACGAAGTGGTTGATAGCTGAACTAGTGTTGATAGGAGAATTGGAGAATTCTCCTATCAAGAATTGACACCAATAATAAGTTTAATATTTGATATTTGATAATACTACGCTACCACAGCAAAAAAATCCTAAATATGCTACTGCACTTGATTTGGAAAGTTTTGTAGCAACTTTTGCACAGGCATTATGATATGTTGGTTGGGTGTCTCTCTTGGCTCGGTAATCAAAATACACTACATGGCCAAACGTGTGCTTCCCACTAGATGTTGGAACATTGCTGCATGGATTTGCTTCCATTCAGCCACAAGAGCATTAGTGAGGTCGGGCATTCATGTTGGGCGATGAGGCTCACAGTCGGCATTCGATTCATCCCAAAGGTGTTGGATGGGGTTGAGGTCGGGGCTCTGTGTAGGCCAGTCAGGTTCTTCCACACCGATCTTGATAAACCATTTCTGTATGGACCTCGCTTTGTGCATAGGGGCATTGTTCGAAGCACATGTATGTTATAGCGTTATTTCCCTTCACTGGGACAAAGGGGGAATGACGGTGCCGCATTGAAAGTCTGAGCTCTTCAGTATGGCCCATTCAAATGCCAATGCCTATGGAGATTACATTGAAGAGGTGTCAGCATACTTTTGGCCATGTACTGTAGTTCCATATTTCACTCCTGGCACCAGTTTACTCAACTAGTTTCAGAGGACTGGGATTCAGTTCAAGATGCGGTGAGCTTGCAAAACACATTTGTTAAAGTACTGAAAAAATAAATATTTGCACACACACACACACATAAAGAACTTGCCCTCATGTAAACAAGCAAATACAGCAGCATGCACAGCACACAAACACAGTAGCCTGATGACCATGGCCCATAGTATGGAGTATAAAGGTACATGTAATATTGCCTTGTCATTCTGCAATCCAAGGCCAAAAAAAAAACAAAGTAACTGGAAGAGTGTGTGTTTTGTCACACACGGACACACACACACACATGCAAAA
>OOFE01003752.1:8164-36785 GCA_900323365.1 Monocentris japonica
AGTTTTTTTTTTTTTTGTATTTGCTTGGCTGCCTTTTTATGACTTTATTTATGATGCCCTTATGTGTTTCTGGTGAGATGCTATTAAGGCATAAGTTGATGCAGCGGAAGGCTCTTTTTTTGTTATGGTGATTTATACTAGACAAAGAAAAACACACATTTTGACCATTAATTACCACAGCTTAGATGAATCAATTACAGCACCCCACAGCCAATCAGAATACAGGACTTTCCAATGCCCAGTAAACAATAAAAGTTCTGTTATTGTAGTTGTTCTGCTTATTAACGAAGCCATATCTGCTGCGTAATGTGCAGAAAAACAACTCAACACAAGAATTACGAGATAAATATCCAGACTCAAATTAATACACAGCTACAGAATTGTAATTCACAGACCTAAAGGATAATTCCTATTTTTCATGTTATATTCAGGTGGCTATTTGGCCCACGAGCAGTAAAAACTGATGACACTGAATGCAACGTCTTAATAGCCATAAAAAAATCAGTAGATTTAGCCACTGCAAGCGAATGGAAACTATACGTACAACCCATAGATGCATGTACCCAGGCCATGTTTTGTATGAAAATCTTCCCTTAAGCCCCAATACAGTACAACTGTATCCTCAAAATACCTCTGAATTTCAGCTTGCAAGGTAAATGACACAGAGAGGAAGAAGGAAGCTACAGAACAAAACACATTCGACTTGTGACAAAAAAAGATGACAGGTTATCAAAAGGACCCCTGCTGCCTGTAATCAGGAAGGGCCAAAATATTTGCTACCTGAATTACTTCAGAACAAGTTTGACATGTTTGCAGTCTGTTGATAGAAGAGGTGTTGGTAGAAGAGAGTGAGTAGCTTTATGACAGGATGATCAAATCCTGAAATAGCTTAGATGCCTCTTAACCAGTCTACCTGTTTGCTATTAGCAAGTCAGGTTGGACAATCGGGCATGTAACTCCTTACTCAGGTAGCCCGTTTACCCCCGTGGGATTGAACGTGGGTGTCCGAAGGTCACATGCAGGTGCAGGAGGGCCCCAGCAGTGCAGGATAGAACAAAATCAGGCCCACATAGACCGCTGGACCTGTTGTTGGGTCATTTTCAATGGAGCGTCTCCGTGAATAAACCCCTATGAATAAATATTGTGCCACTTGCAACTCCAATTCAAGCATTCAATAAAAAATTCATCCATTCTTTAGGAGACTTCAACTCTCCTGTCCACCTTTTATTGTGAGACAAATTGAAGCGTGCACTGGGAGGGAGGCCGGTGGTAAACACAGAGAATCCATTTAGCTATCCCATCCCAGGGCTGAGAGGAGAACTGGGCCCTTCAAAGGCAGAGGCAACAATGTGAGTGACATCGGGTCACACTGCCTCCTCACAGCCACCTGGCTGATAGAATTGTTCTGGGGCGAGATAGGAAGGCCCTGTGAAGCACAGCTTTTTTGTCATCGCCATATCTTATGATTGATGGCTCCATGGCCGGAGTGAATCTGCCCTTTTTAAATAATTTATGTTGCCCATCGCTACAGACAAGTAGCTTATAACCGGGTTGTTATTTTTCCATTGACTGGAGAGATCAATACTTTAAAGACATGACATAGCCACTAATGAACTACTTATGTGGCTCTCTGGAGTGCAAAACAATTGCAGTGTTTACTCAAAGCAAAGAAAAGGGTGAAACCAGTTCAACTTTATTGCATATAATAAAGTTCTACTTTATTGGATAGAGACAAAATAAGCCTGTCAGCACGTACAGGAGGAGCAGGCCAGGACTGGGGTCAGTTCACTTCCATTTCACTCCATTCAACACACAAAAACCACAATTCAAATAAAAATGACTGCGACTTCATTCTCAATAATTTATTTATAGATTATATATATAACAACCTTATAGGACAAAAGATTTAGATTTTGAAATTTGATGACATCTTGAAATAATCCACCTTTATATGGTGGGTAGGAATTGTGAGAGGGAATTTTCTAATAGTTTTGTTTCACTCAAGCACTGAATCAACCAATTTCACAGGCCAAACATTATACAAATTATACCAAAAACCAAGTTCAACTCCATAGTGGATCTTTGATGCTGTTGTTTGAGCATTATAACGCATTAGACCTAAGACAGGCTGCGTAATTCCCCCCAAACAGTCCAGTAGAGTTATGTGTTGTAAATCAAGAGGCCCTTGTTCATTCTCCCTCGAACAAAGTGACAAATTAGCCGAACAATAGTGTTTGAATTCTTATTAAAGTTGATTAATTCATATCATTAGTTGATCACACAACAGCTCATAAAATATAGCAAATTAATTTCTTTGCTGTGATTAATACGCGAAACACTTGAATTAACATCAATAAATCAATTTGCGAATCAATTACATTATCGTGTTTAAATACAGAGCTAATAGTGTACATTAACTAGTGGTGTAGAAGCGATCATACATCATTTGACGTTAGCAAGAGGAAGAGCGGCCTCAAATGATCAATGATCAAACACTTCCAACTCTGACCTTAATGGGTCCCCGTACATTTTGCGCAACGTTGTTACTGTGAAACAAGGGTAAGTTATCCACCGCGGGAGCTCAATGTACAGTCATGCTTCCTTTGATCTCAGATTTACTGTGTGGGACTGGTTACGAAGGGAGCTGCACTAGTCCCATCACATTACACAATATAATCCTGGTGGGAGCTTTATGTTGCAGGAGAACCATTGAAGTAATGCCTCAGCAAATCAATTATATCAAAAGCAAATACTGTAAGCATAGTTGGGCCTTTTCCAAACTGCTGCTTTGATGAGCAAAAACTGATAAAGTGCAAATTTACAGATTACCCTGTATCAATTAGGTGTAAAGTTGAACTTGGTTTTAGCGTATGTCTTAAGTATACTGTAGCTCAAGTGGAGACACTTCAGATTCACGACACCTCATCCAATTTAGCACTTGAAAACCGCCTTGTATAAATGACTGGTATGAACACGCCAGGTATGAGGCGTGTATCGAGGCTCCCTCCCAGTTGAGAGCTGCAGACGTCGCTGCTCCCTTACAGGGCTGCTGCTCGGGGGCGGTGAGAGGTCCGCTCAGCCAGCTGTTGTGTGGATCAGTCAACAGCGCTTACGTTGACACACTTTGTAGGGGAATTACACCCTTTACCGCGGCGGAGCTTTGGGCCTATACAGTCTCGTTAATAAACCTGGACCTTGTAATGGCTGTCGGATCGCTCAAACGTAGTAGCAGCAGCAAGGAGAGGGTAGGACAAGGAAATGTCATCAGACATAGAGGGGAAATGTACCTTCGCCTTTGTTTGAGGTTCATGTGGGTTGAGTTTGATTGGTCTCGGTGTTTGTGCCAGGGCTTGTTATACTATATATAGGCTGGTTTTTTACCACCCACCTTGGTTAGGGAACCTGGCGCTCCGATACGTTGTGTTCACCAGCAGTGAAAGCAGCTATACAGTAAAGGGTGCTGCGTCATTTGAACAGAGAGAGAGTGTATGATAGTACATGGAGTAGGTCTTATATAGAAGGACTACAGAGCCAGCCGTAGCCTGAAAGAATTCAATTGTTGCTATGCCAAAACTGCAAACAAGAACGGATCAATAAGCTTAACTTGAATGTTCTCAAGGGTCGGTTGTGGTTGCGGTTAGTACATGCCTTTTCTGACATAATATCCTCCTCTTGTGGCCTATACGCCCCAAGGGACACGCCATGATAGCCGTTTGATCAATAATACATCATCCGCATATATGTAGCAAAAACTCATGTGCTGATTTGTTTTAATTTTAGGCATTAACGTGTCTAAATCTATTTTTTCGGATTACAAACATCTTAAAGTGTCTCTTGACAAGACCTTGTGCAGCCTGACCTGTCAAAATTGTAGTTATAGTTCCGAAAAGCAATCTAATTTAGTGTGATATTCTACAAAACAGGAGGCAGAGCTCACATGACTGAAACAGGAAGTAGTGCAGTGGAAAGTAACGGTGTGGAGCTCTATTTCAGGATTTACCTTCAACTCCAGAATGCAAGAGGTTTTGTACTGTGAGTGTTAATGTTCAGAGTTTTAATTTTCAGAAAAGGTTTTTCTTATTTAACAATGGACAAAGTCTTCCCATTACTAAATTGTTTTGTAGTTGTTTTAGTGATTAGTGATTTAGTGGTTATGCAGCTGGCCATGTGTACATTTAGTAGGAATCAATGCATTGGTATAGAACAAATCAATGCATAGGTATAGTATAAATCGATGCATAGGTATAAATCAATGCGTAGGTATAGTATGAATCAAGGGTGCATAATGTTTCATGCACTTAACAGATCTCCCTTCACAGCCAGTGGATGTATAACCTCCATGTTGGCCTCTTGTATCTCTTCCTTCTGCCTCTACTGATGTATTTTATCCCGTTCTAAAAGACATACTTACAAACGCATGACTGAATCAAAATGCTTACCAACTTGAAACAATCCATTATTATAGGGAGGATTGAATTAATTCCTTCCCTTGCACCAAGAATTGCTTGACGCCTCAGAAGATAATTTGCCATGTAATTCTCTTCACCCACACAGATGCACCAACATACAGTTCACAATATTATTTTTTTTATTTAACCCTGATAACAACCATTAATTCATCAAGTGTAAATAAAATGTTTAGTTGAGAAGGGACATTAATTATCACATTCATCTGCTTGCGGTTCCCAAACTGGGCTATAATGAAATGTGCTGTAATAAGAGATTGCTCTTGGGGAGGCAAGCCGTTTATGAATCGCTAGAGGTGCAGCAAGCTGCCTTCCCCCTCGAGAGATAGAAATTTATGCCGTACACCCCGCTGATTGTTGAGAAGGTAAAGAACCAATAGCAGCATGTTCAGAGGTTTAATTTAAAGTGTGTTTCTCACTAGGCTGCTCACAACACTTAATTAAACTCTGCTGTTTTGGCAATGACAAATGCTGCGGTGCAGGAGGAAGCTGGGCTGCTGTGACTGAGAGGCTTTTGTAATTTCTTTCATGTGCAGCGACGGCCAGATCCAGGTCAGAAACTGTAGAATTAAAGAACTAAACAAGATTTAGACATTGGGGGTTTGGTTACAGTAATTTCTTTTTTCTCTCTTTTTTATGTTCTCACTCATTTTTGGAAAGTTTTTTGTCATAGATTTATGGGGGTTGAGCTTCAGTGCCTGGTTTACTGCACTTAATGCCTTTCACACTGTAGTTTCCTAAGGCATGTGTCTGCTTGATGGAGACACATTTTACTGAAAGGTATGAGGAATAAAATGAATAGCAGGCTCATGCACAGCATATCGCTCTTATTAATTCAAATTCTCTCTCTTTGTCTTTTAGCATGACTTTTGATCTGCCAAGCCATATTTCCACCAAAGTCAGCAGTACCTTTAAAACATGCAACTATGTGGGGAATTTAACTTCAGAGCTAGAGCTCACAAAAACATCAAACTTGGGTCAGTCAACAAACTGACAGAGAGTGACTAATGGCTTATTTTCTGAGTGGAAATCCAATTCATGCCAAACAAAATCTTATTTTGTTTCAGTAATGGTATGACTGTATTATTGTGCATTTCATGAGATCCATTTAAAAAGGTGGAGCCAGCCTAGCACAAACCCGCCGCACAGTCCTACCCGCCGCCGTGTTATGAAGTCACAGGACTCCAGCTATACTACCAGGAAATAACCACCGAGATGCCTGCGAGGCACAAACAGCAGCTGGAGCATTTCATTCAATAATGCAATCCGGACTTTTAAGTAAAAGACCTCAATTCTTATGTCCTTTTTTTATTACTTGAGCGAATGGTGCCACGTTATTTTTCTGTGACATGCCAATCTTTTTTGCAGAGAAGTCTATCAAAACGGTATAAATAAGTAGGGATTTTACTGGCTATGTAGCCAAGTAAACAAAAAGCAAAAGCACAGCAAAGTCACTATCAAGGTGGAGAATCTCTGACCACAACACATCCACTCTCAAATTGTCCATTTAACACCTAAAATGTAATCTAACCTAATGACAGATGTATCTTTCGCCACATCTTAAACACTTGCAGTTGTCATCATGGTAAAAAGACATCACCTATTAAACTATCATCATCTGTGGGAGGACTAATCTTGAAGCACCTCCAGTCATATGATTAAGCTAATCATAATTTAATTAAGGGGGCCAGAGTGTTTACATTGCAATAAGCCAAATCGTGAAAATCAATGCAACTGCATTAATGCACATGGACAATTATATCTGGTTTCACATTTGCCACGTGAGAAATGTCACGCTCATCAGTTCGTTTAGAAATTTCTGCAGGAATTCCACCATGAGTAAAAAAAATAATAATAATTTCAGCTAACGTTAGTCCAGAGCAAAAAGAGAGATCACAATAAAGGAATAATGCTTGGCATACACAGATAAGAGAAAATATAGTATTTATCCTATTTGATATAGAGGATGAAAACAGCCCCACATGTATTTTGGTGTTTTGTAAATGCCAGTGAGACACAGCAGCATCCGTTGGAGTTAACGGTGCAGCACTTTTGTGTTCAGTAGCACAAATCATTAATCATGAGGCCGGCCATATTCTTGTAGTGCCTGTGCTTTCATTACTGGGCCTAATTAAACAGTTCTGTGAACTGGAATCTCAGATTCCTCTGTTACAGATTATCATTAATTATGGTGAAAGTGCTCAGAGATGTTGGACTCAATTATATTCTGCTCAACCCTGGCAGCGGGGTGATTCATTGTTCTGAGCACTCCACAGCCGTACTGTCTCTGCTTATCACCAACCTCCACTTTTGTAAATTGGGCTCTGCCAGCCAACAGACTAAGAATTATGTGCTGCTTTTTTCATTACAAACATGTTGGAGGAGCACAGACCAATTAAGGCTGGGATATTTTGTGTGGAGTGATGAGGCAGGCACTGGTGCAGGGAGATGGGGGGTTGGCTGTGGGGGTAGTATGGGAATGAGCTCACCATGCTGAAGTTGTGGCTTTTATTACCGTGTGTTGGTGCAGCCCACAACCACGGCTTGTGACTGATTATGCCCAACGCATTTCCTCAATATCTCAGGGCTCACATGTATTGTAATGGTTGTTAAAATTGAAATTTTGGACTGGATATTATATTGCTCTTTCTATGCAACACAGATGACAGCACTGGAGGAAGGTTTGGCAGGAGATTTCTATTATATTGTGGCCACTGTGCGTGCTTATAGCTTGGAGGAAAGTGTTAACTTTTCATAATATTTGTGTATGACATGCAACTTTTTATGCAGCTGAACAATGTCAATATTGCTTCTACGGTCTTATGTAGGGTACCTGGGGGTCTGCGGCAGAACCGGTGTGTGAATGAGATTGTTGGCCACCTTTTTTAAGGGTCACAGAATCTAGAAGGGAATCTGAATCAAAGAGAAGTTCCAACAGTAAGCCTATGCCTTAGCAGTTTGCACAATTTCATATGCCACAGTAGGTGGTGATTTTAATATATATGAAAATCAGCCGGTGCTGTGTGCATGTGTCTCTTATAACATCACCGGTGGGAGATTTCCACCGCCTTACGAAGCAGGACTGTTTTTGTTCCCCCTCGCTACAGTGTTTACTCAATACCAATCACTAGAAGGTAATCTGCTTGGGTTCCCATTGCCTTCAAGAATCAACCGTCTTGCAGTAAAGGGGACAGCATTGTGAGAGAAAAAGAAACACAAAATGTAAGACGGCAAAAATTCCTTTCATAATTTCCTTCTTTTCCCTAAACTACAGCAGGCCTAATCCCATAATTCCCTTGGAAGAAGGGCAAGAAGTGGGATCTTTCCTAGCGGCGGCATCGAGGCAGCTCATTGAAAATGTAATACACTACTTCCAAGTCACAGGTCAGCTGGCAATCTGAATTTTAAAAGGAATGTGAATAATATTCTGTTTTATTTTGAAAATGAACTTTGTGGCCTCCATCATGAATCCAATATATGTCTTAATCTTCTGGGCTCTTGACGCCCACGGCTCTGGGAGAGGGCCTTTGACTCCTGAACCTAATAAGGAAATCACTTGTTTTCTCATCCGTCTTCTCATTTTTATACGGTCTGACACAAGAAAAGTCCTTTATTTTAAAAAAATAATTGACAAAGCAGAAAATGTGTGTCGTATAGCGCTAAGGCTTTCCGAGGTGTCAAGTCCTCCTCCCCTTTTTCTACGTGCATTGAAATTACGTCACACTGGAGGGCTGAAGCGCTAATAGAAAGAAGCAGAAACACATAAAACAATCTGGACCAAATATAACATGGAGCAATCCAATTTAGACTAGTCTGGCACTCGGTCTGTTCAATGGGCTGAATCAAGTGTAATTAGACGGATGGTTGATTAAAGAATACACCATATACGAGTTGCATTTTAGTTCTTAGCTTTTAATTTTTTTATGGTTTATAGATATTAACACAGTAACTTGAACTGTTTTACGGATAATCTCATTTTTTCTCATTAATTATTATTACATTATTATTATCATCATTATTATTAGTAGTATCATGTTATCTAGTTACTCATCACATAGGACTGGCCTGTTGTACCTACTGTATTCTAAAGATGAATCTATTCTAAAGATCTATTGTTATTCTGAACTGAACATGGCTGACAGTGGCAGTGAATTTAAGCGTTAATTACGCACTAACCTTTTCAGAATGGATATTTAGACATGCTGTGTCCTGCGACTCTGAATGTTCAGGAAATGAAAACATCCAACGACCAATCAGTATCTGCTCACATTAGCATAGTCTTTTAAAGCCCATCGCCCCAAAACATGGCACGGAAATCCTCTCCTATTTATCTTAAAATAGCCACTTAACTTTGACTGACACTAATTCTTACTACATGAAACTGCAGAAACCCCTTCATTTCCCCTCCTTCTGTCTCTGTCAGAAAATTACAAAAGACAGAGTTTGTGATGTCCCCAGTGCGCAGATCCCTTTATTCTGTCAGATTACAGCATTTGATATGACGTAGCGCGGCACGCTGGCCTCGCACGCGCCTGCCGGAGAGAAGGGACCTGTCAGCGGCGAAGGGGAGCGGCGCGGATCATCACTCTGACTGATCCGCGGGCCTGGAGACTGTCATCTCCTCCGACTGTACAAGTCAACACAAATAAAAGTGAGAAGGCGAAAGCCATAATGGCCGGGAAAGATCCGGGGCTCATTGTGGCCATTACTTTTATTCAAACCTTACAGATGACATGATGTGAAAAATGAGCCTGTGTCTAGTCGGGTGCCCATTAGTGAGTGAGCACATTATCTCCCCTTTTTCACATTGAATCTCCTCCCTACGCGCAGTGGCAGATGCTCCCGAGGAGTCACTCACTTTTATGGGCTTTTGACTGCCGTACTCTTTTAAATACAGGGGCCTGCACCAGGCAGAGATGACGTATGGCTGTCAGTGCTCTTTACCCCGCTGACAGATGCCTTCAGTGGATCCTTGCTTAAACCTTCTCTTTGAAACTGAGGGGGACAGCTAACCTCTTCCCTCGCAGAGCAGACAAGCATGCATCAAATAGATTATTACAGCAAAGGAGGTGATTTCTAGCAATTTCTATTACCAGACAATTACAGTGCAATTTTCTTAAGTACTGTCTAAAGGCATCCATGAAGCGCTATTGCTAAAAATCCCTTACAGTGTTACCACACAGGACAACTAGAAAGCTCCATGGAAATTGAAGTTCATTATCCGAGGCTTTGTGCCGAAGTTGATAGTTGATAATTGATAATTGAGCAATGTCATTCCATGTATTATATTAACATTAAAGGTTTTGCATTTTTTTTGCTTCCACGTTAACAAACCTCAAGTTCAGGCCCCCTTTTTTCTCACGCCCCTAATAGTGGTTACAACACCTCCCCCAGCTGATGAAGGAAAATCAATTACTTTCTCGAATCACAGTGTTGCTGTCACATTGCTGTGGCTGGGATTGACGTGACGGCTGACGAGGCGCTTCCCCCCCCTTCACTTTGTCCGTCCACCCGGACTGGAAGAAGTCTGCGTCTTCCACCACACCTTACCGTCCCAGAAGACACCTCGGCCGCGATTTTCGCACTCCCACTCGATTTCCCGACACGATCTCGTGCAAATGAGGCGTATCACATTTACAACCCCCTTTAGTTTCCGAGATTGTCAACGCCCTTTCGTGAACACGTCCAGTAAAGTACAGTGGGACTTTAATCCCTTGCCAACATCAACACATCCGATCTACGCGGAGTCATTTTCAGCGGTTGCTGGGATCTGGGTTAAACATCACCAAGCGGATTGATTGACAATGACTGCAACAATATTTAGTATAGGATTAAGCTTAATCCACATGTGGGAAACCAGCTATGAGAGCATTAAACGAGCATAAAAATACACACATTATTCCACCTCACCTCAGTGGCGCTATGCCTACAAAGGGGCAAATGTGTGCTACTAAGTATTCATGGAAACCCCCCGCGGAAGGTTGAGCCCGTTTTAAAATACTGAAATACAATATAAAACACAGGAAATACATCCTGGCTGCATTATTACAAGAGCAAAGGGAGCTCAGAGGTTGTGGTCAGTGGCAGAGAGTCCTGGCCTCTCGCAGGCATGAGTATGAACCGGAGCCGCTTGGTTCAATCTAATCTCTGACATGAAACAACAAGCCGTTGGGACGCCCTCCCAGTCCACCTCCACGCCGCACAACATCATAAGCAGCACAACATAGGGGGGCTGGATCTACCGCAGCTGTCAGGGGAGAAATATGTTTCCATTTTACAACTTCACTGACAGAGGAGACCATCCAAACGCTCCTCCATTTCTCTCACTGTTGCTCGATTGCTTGAATCTCTCCACTCTCTTCGGCTAGTGTCAGTTTTCCCCCCCAGTACGTGTACTCAAAGCGTTCCCAGGCTGTCCCATGACTGATGCACCAACATCCCCAACGACGCCACTCCAATCGCCACGTCGTCCCCCAATTCCTGCAGAGTGGAAACGGGGTTCTGGAAGTGGTTTCAACAAACCCCATCACTTCACTTCCTGTATTTTTCACAACTTCCGGCCTCATTTAAGATGTAGAAAAGGCCAGTCTTCACCAAAGCTCCTCAGAGTACCTCATGAATGAAACGTCTAGGGGCCTGGTCATAGTCATATATCATTAGCTGAGAAAAACGGTCAATTCCTTAATGATGCAATTGATTGCACAGCATAACAAACCCTCATGATTACAATCACCGGTTAAGATACCAAGGTCAACTCTCATTTTCACACAAAACAAAGCATCTTAATAGGATAGAGTGCCATTGTATAATATCAGTAAAGTGCATGCAGAGAGATTGTTTGCATGGTCCCAGCTATCGTTTTTGCGTGTTTATCCATACATGCCAATGTTGCCGCCTATCATTCCGGAGGGATCTCCGGTATGATCGTGCTAATCACCTGACACACCTGATTTCCCCATTCATTTTCCTCCATTCATCTTGAGCAAATGTAGCGACAGCTTGCAACCTGTTTGTTTTGAGTTGTCAGAAAGGAACCAAAGGCATGTATCAACACGGAATAAATGCCGCTGCAAGATGTCACCAGCTGCACGTGATATGATGAATTACAATCACATGTTAATCAGCGGGAGTTGCAGTAATGGTTTGTTTACACGCCGTTCCGTCACGATCCTTCACGGACTGGTTTTCTCAGGAATTTTTATACAGATAGATGCTTGGACAGACAGGAGTATTTGCAATAGCAGCAGATTGATTTTTTGTTGTTTTGTTTATTTTCCAACAAACAACTAAAAACGCATTTATAAAATAAAAGTCTTCTGTGAAACATTTTGTTTGTTCATGCATTCATAATGACTAAATCCGCTCGCCTGTGTTGCTGCTGTTGCACACTTCCATGTTTACGACAATAATGAAAGCCCAATACTGTTTTTCATCTTCCATCACTCACTGTATCTCTCCCAGACATGCATGCACAAGCATATAATGTGTGTGTGTGTGTGTGTGTGCGTGTTGGCTACAGAGCAAACAGCAGCAGGTCCAGCTACAGGGTCAATACCAGCCTAAGTACCTTTTTATTTCCCCAGCCACCCACAATGTTAGATCCTGCGGTTTGTCCAGCAAACTTGCTAATGACTGGAATAGCCCTGCTGCTCCACTATTGTGTTCCTCGCCCATGTGGGGGTGAGTGTTGAGGATCTGCAAAGTATTTAATTAATGGGCATTGATGAAGAAGCACCAATACATACATCTATAGCCTATTAAAGACATAATAGGATTTGGGATAGCAAAATCAATATTATGGTCTGAACCGTCATAAAAGCAATCTTTAAAAAAATCTAAAATCAATAAGCATCCCCTCAATATAACAATACAATAGGCCTAATCTTTTTCACATTATTTATAGAAAAAAAATTACCTTTGGTACGGAGAAGTCAAATTCATATACATTCGTATGAATATAGATCCATACATTAATATTAGAGAGACGATGCCCGATTGTCTAAAAAAAAAAAAAAAAAGATGGCTGACTTATTCGAAACAGGTGAGATCCCGTGATGGTCCTCCGCCCTACCTGGTCCCTCAGGTGGCGCTACTCTCTCATCCCTGGGTCATAACTGGTTCAGCATACACACGACGTATACTGTACATAAGGCCCCTAGCAGGATAGATAATCCTGCTCAGTAGATATAGCCACATACCCATCATCAGGGATGCATTAAATCAATGAAAATGAAAGTATTTTTAAAGGGACGAGGAATGACAATATGACTAAAGCAGTTATTGCAATATATTTTGAATTATCTAGAAAGAAGGCAACTGCGCCACGTGCAAATGAATGAGAATCAAGAGTAAACAAGCGATACCACACGCAAAGTCACACTTATAAACTACGCTACAACTAAATTGCTTCCACGCGCCACGGGCTCAATATGCGATTTAAAGGAGCTTGGCGGTGGCAATACTCCTCTGATGTGGTGTTTAGTTTTAATAGGAACCCTCAGCTCAAATACGAGCTGACAAACACAGCAAGACAAACACAGTCTCTCTCCGGCGATGAAATATACACTATCAAATAGACCTGTACCTTTTTGAATCCGCCGTGTGGGTGAAACTAAAGCGCAGAACAAACAGCGTTCTGATACGGCTTTGAGGGTGATAACGTGGCGTCTGACAGGGCGGAGGGAGCGGGCTTTGGGCTCGGTGCGAAAACACAACCTGTGATTGACATGATTCCCTGGCCTTAGAGAAGTTTACCTTTTAATAAGAGCTCAGAGAGGCCCTCTCAACAGTCCAGGCTCTTGCCGACAGCAGACTGGGGAGGTGTGTGTTTGTGTGTGTGTGTGTGTGTGTACGGATGCCATGCATGGGCCGTGCACGCGCGTGTCCACTTGTAGCAGATTTCAATCAAGGATTTCAGCCATTCCCAAATATCCCTTCTCTTTTGGGCCCGGCTGTTTGAAGAAAATGAGTGGATTCAGGATCAAGAGCCTTTCTGGAGGAATTTAAGTCTGTTTGAGGATTATGACTTCTTCATCCTGTACAAAGCCTGCAGAGAGAGCTATATGCTAGCCCTTGGAGGCCGGGCTTAGCAATGCATTCCAGGCAGCGATATCAAATTGATAAAAAAAAAAAAAAAAAAAAAACCCAGGCAAGGCACCACACTTTTGGGGCACAGATCTTCAAAATAAATCAAGAAGTGGAAAACTTTCAGTCCTAGTTTGGAATCGTAATTCTGACTTTATAATATGCATGTAATCAGAGTACAGAAGGACGCAATGAAGCCAAAAGTGAAGAAAGTCTTTCCTCCTGCATAAAGCTGGAAAAAAATGCAGCCGTCTATTCCTCCCTCACAATCTCACACACACCCTCTTATCTGTTGTTCACCTCAAGTAAGCGTTTCTCTGACTCTCCAACTGCTCTGACTCTCCAACTGCTGCAGAAACCACGCCTCCTCTCATCTGACTCACAAATTACAATTACTACAGCAGTCCTGTTTCCGAGAGACGTCACCGCCGGCCTATACCTTTCACCGGAAAAATCCGAAACAACCACAATGGCCACTTTCCACACCCTTCATTAGCTATACAGCCGCTGAGCGAACAGTGTCAGCAGAGGGGACAGACTGAAGGGACCTCCACTCAAATCTGTCATTACTTAGCCTGTTTACAGCGTAACCTGAAAGCAAAACAAGCAATCAATAGGAAACGGAGGGCGAATTACTGTATGTGCCGATATTTAAGACAGCTGAGATAAAGGGCTTTCAGCCTGCGATAGATTCTTTGGGGGGAATGCGCTCCATTTACCTTTAGCTTATCAAGTAGTTTGTCAATCGCAGATAAGACCATTGGTTAGCTGTTGATAAAACAATTTAGTATCGTTATAATGCTCAATTTTGCAAATGGAGATCGTTCAATAAATGAGATTAACATCGGGCTGTTGTGCCACCTGAATTTCATTAGGATATTCTCAATTTATAGCGGTTTTTGCCTTTTCATACCTGACGGATTTGCAGGATTTACTGTATTTCCTGTAGCTTCCCTTCAAAGAGGTTAAAGTGTGTCTCTATGTATATGTCTATTAAGCAACATCCACTATGTAAACCCTACTGGCATCATGTAAGTGGGTTTGGAACCAGTAAGCCCTCAGACACCATGTTAGACTAGGAGCTTCTTTACTAGCCTGAGCAATCTAACCAGGAATCATACACACCGCTAATAATCTAATCATTTCATATTCTGTGCTGGTGGGTTGCTGCACTTGCAATAAGTCCATTGCGACACACTGAGACCCCAATCTCAGCAACCATCCCAACACGAGTGTCTCAACTCTGCCGGCTTCGGAGCCTTGAGGAAGTCACTGGACATTTTTCTTTTTGAAGCCAGACTTGCATATCTATGGCTCTTCTGTACTTTACACTTTTCGTAAAAATCTTTTGTTCTCGATCAAATGCACCCACTCCTCCGCATTAAAAAAAAAACAAACAAACAGCCAACCAGACGAGAGAAGCCATGAGCGAGTAGGAGAGGGGAAGTAGCTTCTCCTACAGACAGTCGCAGCGGGGGAGGGACTAACTATAGCCACATCAATGACTAACTCTCACAGCAAGGACACCTCCCTTCACTTTGAAAAGAAAATAAATTAAACAACAAAGGGGGACACTGACATTCACTCTCTTTCAGTTTGCTGCTCCGGCTAACTGCTCGCAGAGGCTCCACAAACGGGATCGTCCTTGAGCTCGCTAGCCACCGAGACAACACTGAAACAAGAGAAGGCGCAAAGTTTGCTGCCCGGACAGGAACGATGATTTAGATATGGATTCGTAGATGAAGCAGAAAAAGTTCCCCCATCTGCTGGCCTAATATGGTCATTCCAACACAGGAGGAGACCCGTCTCTGCACTTCTTCATGCATTACACACACAATCAATAATGGAAAAATATACACTGCGAAAGGCCTCAGCCGCACTGCCTACAAGCGGCATTGATAAATGATTTTGTGCCAGTTATGACAGCAAGGTGCACGCAGTGAAGAGAGTGGAAGGCCTTTTTAATAGTGCAAGGAGAGAATTAAATCAAACCCAGGAGGGCCTCCACTGGAAAGGAGGGATGCTGCATCTCTCTGCTCTAAATCACAGC
This sequence comes from Monocentris japonica, assembly GCA_900323365.1. Classification (NCBI taxonomy): domain Eukaryota; kingdom Metazoa; phylum Chordata; class Actinopteri; order Trachichthyiformes; family Monocentridae; genus Monocentris; species Monocentris japonica. Next base: position 23,765 of record OOFE01003752.1, read on the forward strand.
TCTACTTAAGCCCAGCCCTCGCTTTGCCCATTTTTCTACATTATCAGAGGAAACCTGTCACTGCCGTCTGTAGGAAAGTTTACAAATCATGATTTATCAGAGAGGGGAGCTCGCAACACCTGCGTGAGAAAATAAGCATTATTATTTATAGGCCAAAAGTTGTTTTTTTAGTCACCTTGGAGTTAAGCAGGTGCCTAAAACAAAGCAATGCAAAATAAATTGTTTTTTTTAATTTAAGATTTGCATGAATTGCATGCTTTTATTTAATGAATGCATTCATTTCTAAAAGCAAAAAAGCCCTGATGAAATATCATTGTTATACCTGTAAACTATGAGCTCTGTATACCGATGTAATACCTGTGCAGTTCCATAAGTCATCAATGTAAAACCCTGTAGTGGGCAATACAGAACACAGCGCCTTATTATCTCAGGTGGGGAAAATGAAAAAGAAAGGGGCTTAAAAGGGAGTGAAAAGTTTCCAAAGGTCAAAAATTAATCAAACTCATTACCCGTGGAAGAGAGGGATTATTCCTGGTTGCTGCTAACTGGTTTAGCAGCTTTTTAACCTCTGTTTTCTTTTCAAAGGGCTGAACACTCCCAATGGGGCAGATGTCCATGACTCCTCCTTTACAACGGGATAAGTGAATTGTAGCGGTCCTCCTGGGCCTGTTGGAGACACAAACATCAAGCTTTAATAAAAAAAAAATGTAAAAAACATATGAAACACATGTAGCAACCTGTTTGTATTTATCTAGACAAACTATATATATGACTATATTACACCAAGCACATGTTCTTAAATCCTGTGACTTTTCTGCCCTTTTCTGCACAACCTAGCTTCTAGTCAGTTGGTGCACTGGAAACAGGTGACCAGGCTGGGGAGGCCAGTTGCCACCACTTTACCCAGTAACTACTGTAGAGGGAAGCGGCAGAGTGCAGGAGGAATGAGTGGTTCGATGGCGATGGGCACTCTAGTCCACTCTCTCCTCTCTCTGCTCTTAATGCAGAACTTTCTCAAGGCAGGAGGTTCTTGTCGAGGAGACGCACTAAATCTCCCAGACAGGCAGATGATGAGGAGAGCCTGGATAGGCGCGGACCTTTGGTGTATTGGAAAAATATTAGCCAATCATTACCGCAAATGTCTTTAGAAATAATTTAGCTGTCAATGAGGAACAACACGTGGATAGTTAAATGCTGCAGGGTGGAGACTGATGTCAGACAGTAAGAAAACCAATGATTATTAATACATCCATATGTTTACTGGGAAAGCCTGCCATTCAACAGTAAAGTCATTAAGACGGATCACACACACACACATACATACATACAGAGACAAGAAAAGTGGCTATACACTATATAACAGGGTAAGTTGTAGCATGTTATAGTTGGCAACACAAATCAGCAGATTTATGAATGTCTTTGTCATTTTTTTAATTTGTGATTTTAAATGTTTTCCATTCTTTTTACAGATTTGATCTAAAATAAGGTATTTCTATTCAGCATTATTAAAATCTGGAAAAAGTGTAAACTGTCTTTTTAAGGGGGTGATTTCTCATGCTTAAGTTGAGGCTAATTTGGGCTGATATGAGTTGTAAAGGTTTATATAGCCTAAACATCCTGTGTGGTTGATTTTAAATTTCAAATCTCCATATAGGTGTAAAAAACACATGCAGATTGGTAAAGCCTCCACATAGCAACGCTGTGCACTGGGCTTTGAATCTCCTGAAATCTACAAAAACAATTAACCTTTCACTGCAAGCCACTTCCCGTCCAAAAAAAAAAGTAGTCCTTTACACTGTGAACTGTGTTTTCATTTACTGACATGAAGGAATTGCAAATGTAAAATAATGTTGATTCATTTTAACAGATAAGACAAAAACATTAAAATATATAGGATTTCTATGAATTGCATTAGTATTAAAAAAATGATAGCTCATCTAGCAGCATTTTTTTTTCCCACCGCACATGGGAAAAAAATAATCTTTAAAAAACACAAAAACATAACCAGTAAAAAAAAGAACAAAAAGAAAAAACAACCGTAAACGCTCTAAGGGAAGTCCAGGCTGTAAATGTGCACAATATTCCACATTATATACATGTCATTTCAGAGTGCACTCCGAGTGACGCAGTGTCAAATCTGTGTGACAGATTTAGGTGAACGCTGGTGAAGGGAGCCCTGCGTGGGGAGAGCAGCTTAGGGCTGACTCAAGCAGCCAGTACAAGATCTCCAGCAGGCAGGAAGGAAGGAGCCCTGCCCACCAACACGACAGCCAAGGCAGTAACCCTGACACCGTTGCCATCTTCTGACTGTATTCACAAATGACTCTTTGTGTCAGGCCTTTTTTTCTTCGAAGTTGGGCTGTCATGGAATTTGTGGAGGGATTGACATGGAAAAAAAGCAGCGACGCAGATGAATGTTACCAAGGAAAATGTTTTTAAGAGCGAAGAGTATTTGGCTTGAAAAGTTGGTTTGGTGGTTTGTAGAGTTGGTAGATATGACACACAGAGGTGGCCAGGTTCTGGCTGCATTTTTAATGTAATGTCTCCCCCTTTTGGCTCATGTTGTAGGATGACAGCAGGCTGTGTTGTGCAGTTTCACGACAACAATGACTTCCTTGAATCAGAACCCCAAGATAGGCCAGTTTAAATATCGCTTGGTTGCATTTGCCTCAGTTATTTATCTTAACGGGTTCATGAGTTCTTTTTATTTTACGCAGTGATAATGCACTGAACATACTACCTGAAATTCTTACCTGAAATCACTAAAGGAGGGTGATAAGCTGTCATATTTTTCTATCCAGTTTGGATGATGTTTGGTCTAAGCTAAACTTTGAAGAAAGGTGTCACAAAGGACTGAATATGGGGGGCCTCATTCCTGGGAGCTCCCTGACATCTAGTGGACAAAACAAAGACTGTTTGCATTTAACACGAGCCTGCTGCAATAAAAGGCCCCCTATATTCTGCATTTGTAGTATGTTTTTATTGCTATTTACCATCCATATGCCTGCATTTGACATATGGATCCATGGATCAACACTACGGGACCAGCATTCCTCAAACAACATGGTGAAATACTGACCATCTTCAAAGACAACAAACTTCTATTCATCTATCCTCATTGCTCTGGATAGACAGATGCCCTACTCAGTGGAGCATACATTACATCATCATAGGGTCATGACATGTGAGGGGGGGGTGTGAAATAAACTGAAACGCTTTAATTTTGAAAAGGGCACAAGCTGAAATGCACTTGAGCTTGTGAATTTAGGTTAAAGCCACGTGTTATTGAAAATTCTGACTTACAGATGGAAAAAAAAATCATTTTAGAACTTTTCTTACTCTCTTTTACGCCAGAAAATATTAAAAATGTAAACCAATCTTTTACAGCTGCGGTTCCCAACCCAGTCCTCAAGTACCCCCTTGTCCTGCAGATTTTAGCTCCAGCTCTACTAAGGCACACCTGAACCAATTAGAGGCTTCACGTTTTCATGATACCTTAACTGGTTCACCACTGTTTTACAGAATCATGAAAGGCTCCATTCTAAATTCACATTTAGTGTTTGGTACTGTTTGGCCCTGTCATGTGTCAGACATGTTTTAAATGATAAAATCCAATAAAATGCCGTGCATGATTCACTACTGAGCACCATACTGCAGGGTCTGGCATTCAGTTAGCATGGAGATACCGGGGATGTGAAGGGTACACCCTAAATTCAGTTTACGCATTTTTTATTTACCGTTTTTTAGGCTGACATACTATACTAAAGTCAAGGCTACTGTGTTGTGTCTGTGGTCAGCTTCACCTTCACCTCAATCAATGCAGTTAAGAGTTTCCTGCAGGTAAGCCTTCAGAGTCGTCCTTATCGAGCTGCTTTTGGCAGGAAAAATGTAAGACTAGCTTCATATTAAAAGATAACTATTATATACTGCTATGTATTTTAAAAACTGTCCTTTATCAACGGTGGTTCGTCACGAAGCGGGGAAACGTCCTCCATGCGTTTTGGTGGGCTTGATCCTGTAGTAGTAGCCTAGCTTGTTCAGTAGAGCCTGACCGGGCTGTCCACAAATTCTGAAGCAACAGCGCCCCCTACTGACCAAGTAGTATTTTAACTGTCTGAGAAAAAAACTCTTTTCTCTCTCTCTCTCTCTCTCTCTCTCTCTCGCTCTCGCTCTCGCTCGATAGACAGACAGACAGACAGACAGCCAGAAAGACAGTAGGTAGAATTCTCAAGTGTCTTTCCAGTGTTCTCTCCAAAAGGGTAATAGGGCAAGTGTACTGTGAAGTGTAAAGGTCTTCACAGGTCAAAAAAAGTTAGACCCAACTTCACTTTTGTGACCTCAAACCACAAAAAAAAGGGAAATGTATATCTTGGAGAAAGCCTACACCCAAAAGCAGAGTGAAACTCAGGAAATCAACATAACTGGTTCCAGAAGAAGTGCCAAAAACGAAACAAACCTCTGCAACTTCCTTGTTTTCTCTGTGGCCGGGAAATTAAAAACTGAGAATGTTATTGTTATGCAGCATGTTATTTGTCACATTCTGCTTTCTACAATAGACTGTATGGTCTGTCTAATCTCACTGTATATACGTACTCAGACATTGCAACAGAGGTGAGGCTATATTTGGGCTGCATCCTGTTCCACTGCAGCACATCCTGCTACCCCCCCCACTTCTCTGGTGATCATTTTCTGACAAACATAGAAAGCCCCATTGCTTTTCTGCAGAACCTTTTACAACCATTTCCTGTATTACTTGGAAATGTTCTTGTGGTATATGATGATCCACACAAAAACGACCAGGGCCGCCTTGTGGTAAGGAGCAACCGTGCCGCCTCCCACCATTGAAATAAACATTCAAAATACTAAAGGTGAGTAAATAAAATCCTATGGCAAGCTCTCCTCCCTTTGCGGTGGCAAGTGTGCAGGTTTTGAGCAGCGTAGAGACCACCAAGGACCCAGTGAATTATGATACCTATTTATAAACCTCTTAAAAACCCAGAACTACAAACCAAAGCTAATTAAGGCTGGCAACTCTCCTGTAACGCCGACTCTCTTAGGGCCCAACAGCGGAGGAGATGAATGAAGCTGCTTGCGGCATCGTTTGAAGTCATGCCAGGGAGGATGCCAAGAATGGGTGGCGAAGATGGTGGAAGGACAAGATGTGTGACTATATGGTGCCAGGTAAGGGGAGCGAGCTAGGCCTGCTGAATTTGCCCACTCATCTAATTATCTTCGGTCTATTGGCGTTGCAGATATTCCTGACTCAGGTGGGCCTACAGGTTGATGTGTGCTGTGATCAAAAATACCCATCAAGCTGGTGTGGAAAACCACATTCATTTAAAAGTTTATTGCACATTAAGCACTTAGACACGCACAGTCAAACTACAAACGTTCCTAAGGCTCATGATTCCTGTTGACTGTCTTCTTTAGCTGCACTCAAGTGCGTCCTCTCTCAAGATGGCGAAGGGCAAGATTTCTGACGTGAAAATACTTGAGGGGGGATTTGAGGCAGGTCTGCTATGTCTGCAGAATGTTAAAATCACACAATTTGGCAATTAGCAGCAAGGGAGGAGAATGGAATGAAACGGAAGGGAAAGCATTTGCCAGCTAGGCAGCAGTGACATGCAAACAGTCAAAAAAGAGAGCATGGAAACGCTGCAAATCTTTCAGAGAACTCTACAGTGCAAACCGTGTCCTTGGCAACTGTGTTGGCCATGTGACTGTGGCTCATGTGCCACAGTCGGTGCTGATCAGTGCAGACTCCTCCCACCAGGCCCACCCACAGCATATGCTGACTTGCTAGTCGAGTGGTCTACTGGTACTCTCATAAATATATAGACTGGGTTGACGCTTGTCCATGGGGATGTGTGCTGTCAATTCTGTCATCTGACTCAAACTTGCATCATAATATGTATCAATTACTTCCATACACAAGTCCCTAGCATTTCCAAACTACAATCAGAACAGCAAACAATTCCAGGACTCCTGATTCCTTTCAACTTCTCCCCTCATTTACCCTCTTTGTTCTCTCCAGGTATAGTCCCAGCGTACACTATATGGCCAAAAGTCAGTGGACACCCATACTACACCCCTACCCTACAACCCTACTGAAGCGCGTAGCACATAAAAATCGCCAATCATCTGTGGCAGCACTCACTACAAAGTTCCAAACTGCCTCTGGAAGCAACATCAGCACAAGAACTGTGCGTCAGGAGCTTCATGAAATGGGTTTCCATGGTCGAGCAGCTGCAGCCTCACATCACCATGTGCAATGCCAAGCGTCAGCTGGAGTGGTGTAAAGCACGCTGCAACTGACTCTGGAGCAGTGGAAACGTTCTATGGAGTGATGAATCACGCTTCACTATCTGAAGCGTGAATCTGGGTTTGGCAGATGCCAGGAGAACGCTACCTACCAGAATGCATAGTGCCTACTGTGAAGTTTGGTGGAGGAGGGATAATGGTCTGGGGCTGTTTTTCAGGGTTTGGGCTTGGCCCCTTTGTTCCAGTGAAGGGTAATCTTAATGCTACAGGATACGAAGACATTTTAGCCAATTGGGCACTTCCAACTTTCTGGCAACACTTTGCTGTTCCAGCATGACTGTGCCCCTGTGCACAAAGCGAGGTCCATAAAGACATGGTTAGACGAGTTTGGTGTGAAGGAACTCGATTGGCCTGCACAGAGCCCTGACCTCATCCCCATCAAACACCTTTGGGAGGAATTAGAATGCCGATTGCGAGCCAGGCCTTCTCATCTAACATCACTGCCTGACCTCACAAATGCTGTTTTGGCTGAATGGGCACAAATTCCCACAGACACACTCCAAAAGCTTGTGGAAAGCCTTCCCAGAAGAGTGGCGACTGTTATAGTCGCAAAGGGGGGTCCAACTCCATATTAATGCCCATGGTTTTAGAATGGGATGTCCAGCAAGCTTGTATAGGTGTGTCTATTGTCTATGGTAAGGTAGCCATATGTTCAGATTTTGAGAACACCTATTAATGGAAGCATCCAATTGAGTATACCAGTGACACAGTATAAAAGGCTCCAGTTTCTATCTGTCTGGGTTGCTGTTTAGGTCTCGCTGCCTGTATTTCTGCTATGCTTGTACTGCTATAGTTGTTTTTTGTTTTGGTGAATAAACACCACAAGGTTTGGTACACCTTACCATCGCCTTGGCATCTCTTTCCACTGCATCATCCATCCACTAAAATGGTCATTCTAACACCGATAAACCAAAAAGCAAATTGTATCTGGTGGCTTTTATCAAATTCCAGTGACTTATTATTAGATTCGCATCCTGTTTACATGACTTTAATTCCCGAGCGTTTAGATGTGTGTGATTCAGATAAGATGAACAGGTGTTTTCCTCTGCCACCACACTGACAGCCACAGTGGCATGTGGTCTGGCCACAACAAGATGACTGTGTAACAATTTTTGGTTAGGAGTGGTTGCTGCTGGTAGGAGATGACTCAATGAGTTTGTGGCCTTTTTATCAGTCTTTTCACAATCAGTCATGTCTTGATCAGTGGCTTCTGACTACAGCTCACCTACTGTATACCATGACATGACGGCATATCAACAAATGGTCAAAACTGTTGACATTCAACAGGAGGTGAAATTGGGGGAGGACTATGCATCGGCCTTCCTCCGTTCATCTGTTCATCTCAGTGTGAGAGGACGATGACTAATTATGAGGAAAATGAATCTGTGCATGGGGGTGGGATGTTGTCAGTATTTTCTTCAACTCAAATCCATTAACCACTCAATTGCATATTGTCAACTATTCAGTTTCTCCATGCGTAATTAATAATAATTAATAATAATATCCCTATGCTTCTTTAACTTTAAATACACAACTAACCAAAGTGACCCAATGTATTCTTTGACTTTTAGGCTGCCCAAGTAAACTCTATTATTCAGATTTTCAATCAAATGTTCACGCCTTTTGAACATTTGTACCAATGCTAAGACCTGGTATCCCAAATATTTCCACATTTGAATTTGAAACACTGCCAATGGACAATAGTGCGTTCCCGACACTCTTTATTTCACAAAATATCTGAAATGTCCCTTTACACTCCCCAATTTAATCAATGTCCATTGAACAAAAGTAAAATTAAGTATTCTTTTCAGCGTTCCCTTAGCAACATAGCTCTGTGCTCGATTTCTTTATCAAACAAAAACTTTTCTCGAGGGTCCTTTCTCAAAAAACTTCTTACAATCCTGACTTAAAACAAATCCAAATTTCTCATGTTCTTTTCCAAGTTATTAACTTCATCTTTCCCTTAAGGACCAGCATAAAAAAATGGAACGCCTTTACCCAGTGGCAAGGTCACACTTCAGCTTACTAGGGAAATGATGCCGCAAGATGACAGGCAGGGCAAGGCTCAGCTCTCTCAAGATGTCTCTGAGTGCGAAAGTTTAACGTGAGGGTTTTCTTTAATGCGTCGACTGCACCATAAAAACATCCCTCCTCTTCCCTTGTTCTAGGCAAGAATGTCTACTTTACTGTGCCCCACGGTGCGCATCTGATTACCAACTATATCCTTTATCTTAGCTCTCCCCAATCACCCACTTTGACAGGCGAAGCAGCTCTAGCTAGCTGGATCTCTCCCCTTCTAGTCCGTAAGGCGTGGGAAGCTGAAAGAAAATTTGCTTTCTGCACATCTCCACTCTTGCTCACTCTTGAACTTTCTTGCCAATCTACTGACTCACTTGTAATAAGGCCTGTGATTGGCTGAACCCTGACCCTAACTAAAAAAACATTTTGTGTTTTATACATTTCCTAACAGAAATAGAGTAAATTACACAACTTATGTCTTCTCAGTTTTTCTCATCATGTTGGGTGGGTTGGTATCTGTAGTGTTGTATGTAGCTTATGTCCATAGACGTGATTGTTTCATTGATAATGGTCCATTCAGACACGAGTATCATATAAACGAGTTTGAGTTGAACTGGAGATACATTCAAACTCTTTATCTGTAACTGTTAGCGGACGGGTGAAAACATTGAAATACCCTGAAGGGTTCTTTATGAGAGAGGCAGAAGTTTAGGGAAAGGTGGAACAAAAAAGATAGAGAGTGAGTGAGAAAGACAGACGGAGAGAGCGAGAGAGAGAGAGAGAGACTTCAAAAGGTAGGGGAGAGGAGCTTTGAGCCGCAGATGGTGTCAGAGACAGGGATGAGGTTTCTAACAGTGTTATTGTCACTATAATGACTGGGTTGGGGAGAAAAGGGTTTATTACCTCTGTCATTATGTGTCACCACTGCAAATCCCAACTAACCCAGTCCTTTTCTAGCGGGAGAAACACCAAAGTAAACAAAAGGCTGTGGTTTTGTAATTGTAATACAGTTTGGAAGCACTGCACACAAAGCTCGATGCCCTTATGAAAGAATAATGCCTCCTTGTTGTATGGCAATGGGTGAAATTCATTGATTTTTTGATGTTTTTTTTTTAAATATTGATGTAATTTCTGAAACACTAGTACGAAGCCAGTTCCCCAGCTGGCCTTTGAAGCTCGTATTTAGGGGGTGATTATATTACCACACATTACACGTGCCAGGAATTTTCTCCGGCCTGCTGATCCTAGTTTGTCGTACTCTCTGACAACATGTAATGAGGGAGGTAGTGGAGGGTAAACCCACTTAAATACAGTTTACCCCACCTTTTAAGGCTGACATAAATCTTTAAGATGTAAATACATAGCACAATATCATAGTAAGTTGTATCAAACTGAGAAGTTAGGGAATTGGGGTTTTAAAATGACATCCCTCCAGCACTGTAAAAGCAATGTACTCATCTTTCCATTACTTTTCCTAAATATTTGGCCTCTAAATGCCTGTGTTTTTAGGATTCTGAACCCTCAACAGGTTGAATCAAGACCTTGATTGCACTTATCACTTCAACGGTGCGGCCACTAATGTGACGTCTTTTTTCCTTGGATTTCCGGTTGGTGAAGTTTGAGTTTCAGTAGGTGGCACGCTTTCCTTTGTCTCTTCACCCATGGTGGCTATTGCTGCTGCAGACGAGACCATCGGCAGCAGATACTCCCAGTGGTACTGAGGATGTCGACAGAGGCTGACAGACAGACTGGATGTCAGTAATTTCCCCCCAGGCTGCCTTTTTACTCCAGTCTGGACTCCTCTAGGCAGACCCAGCACTGTGTGACTCTTACTGGCAGGCCTTACACTTACACACATGGGCAAACCCTAGTGTGATTGATGACAAGCTGGGTTTTGGAAGGCCAATACTGATACTGATATGTTTGGGATGATGCCGATAGTTGATATTTTGTGCCATTTTCGTTTAAAAAGCATTGTTACAGCATTTCTACTTTATTAGACAGTTCCCAGTGAAGAGAGACAGGATAGATGGAAGAGGACATACAAAGACCCCGGGCTGAATTCAAACCCAGAACCGTGCAGTTATATGATATGTGCCTTAGCCAACCAAGCCACTACGATGCCCCAAATTACACCATTTTCATGCCAAGAAATTGCAAAAAATGACAAGTATTCAACATTTCTCCAAGAATTGTAGCCTCTGAAACAGCATTTAGACCGTCATGGGACACTCAAACTCTCCATTGAAACCTACTAATGAAATTCTAATGAAATTCTTTTAGATGGATTGCATCTCCTTATTGGTGACCTTGTATTTCTTGGTCCATTTTGTCTGTGTATTTTTCATATTCCCCTAATTAATTGGCCAAACGTAGATGATGTGACGGCGCAGCTACAATGGAGTTTAATAGGCGCAAAAGGTCTCAAACATCAATGGTAAATGTCAGGTTTTGGTGTCAGTCACGCAGACTTAAAGAACAAAGAGCTTCTTTCTACACCCACTATTTCATTCAACAATCATACATGGAGAAATTGTAGAAGAAGAAGAGACACCAGTTTCTCCTCAGACAGCAGTCTCAATAGTCCACACTGCAATGCAGTGATGAGAGATATTGCATTTCACATAATGGACGCAGCCTTTTCTCCACTGGCAACAACAGCTAGCACTATTGCTATCACACCTACATGTAAAACCCACAGTTGACATTCATGTCTAATGAGAGATACTCTAAAAATAAGTTTCTGACTGGGAAAATATGTTCACGTCAACGTCCTAGTGGTAATTCTGAAGAGGAAATAAGGGAAATTTTTGAAGGTTATTTCTTACCTGACGATACAAATAACAAAAGGGTGTCAAACATGGCTGCCGCGAATTTACCAAATTCCACAGTTCAAGGTAATAAAAATAATAATTACTAGTTATATTCACACTAGTACAATCAACTCTGTTTATGATGAACTACAAAAACCTGCTGCAGTTGTTTGGTTGACAAAGCAGCTTGTTAACGAGTTGTTGCTATGGAGCTAGCTAGCAATAGCCAACGAGTGAATGCTCCCAAGTTGGAGCAATGGGAACTCTTTCTGCTTCGTCCGTCATGACATGAATGAAGCAACAACAAGGTCACACCTGTTCTCTGGGGATTGTCAAAGGCATTCTGGGAAATGTAGGAAATCACTAACTGAAGTAGAAGTAGACAAGGCAGGTTGAGGGAAAGTGCGTACAATGAGGCATGCAAACACATTTCCTTGCACACACAGATACAGAGTCACCCAAATACATAGACACTGATGTACGCACACACACACACTCTGCTGTCTGCGTCTGCTGGCCGGCTGTGGACCAGACTGACAGCTTGATTCATGCCACTGAACAACACGCTACTGATACATATTTCAAACACACTGGAGGGATTCAATTCTCTTAGCTCTTTTCCAGCTCTTTTCCACTCCTTTAGCACCAATCCCCTCAATGTCTTCACTCAACATCTTTGATCATATTTGTATGTAAATAGAGGGAAATTTAACACCTATAATATGGGCCCCTTTAATTGTTTTTTTCTTTATTACAATTCGGCTTGCCAGGTAGAGTGGTGACCTAAGTGTGCTGGCTGGTATGTACAGCACATGTGGAGACTAGCTGGAGCTTGGAAGAAAATTCCTTTGTGGGTGAATAAGCCTTGGGTTGCTGACAGGCAGTCAGACAGACAGACAGACACACAGACATGTATACATAGAAACCAGCAGAGAGAGAGAGAAATGAGTGTGGATGTCTTGTTTTCATAGTTGATGGTAAAACAAGAGGATGAAGGCTGGAGTCTGGACAATTAAGCAGTTACTTACTTTCCATGTCTGAAGAGCTCCTTTCTAGCACCCACATTTACAGTTGTATCATTCAGTTCTTCATTGACTAGCACTGATATGGGGGTCATTTTGGCCTGGTGCCTTAAAACAGCCTTATCTGGGAATGAACACTTCCTCTCCTTAAACATGGACTGCGGGTGCACGGTGCCGATGCTAGCCTGGAAAACAAACCCTCCGACTGAATACATGAATGTATTATGAAGCCACTCAATTAAATGAAGGCTTGCTGAGGAATTATGCAGTCTGCCAGCATAATGGATCATTCACTGGCCGCCTCACGGTAATGAATATTGATGGTGGTGGAGTGGGGTCTCGCTTGAGACAGCGAGCTGAATGTGTAATGGCGTGGAAAACCGTGGTAAGTAACTATAGGGTGATGCGAGCGATGGCTGCCATACAAGGCTAGATTCTTTTTCATTCATTAGCATTGTGACGTGCGCGGATTTGTGTACTTTATTTGCAGGCTCGGCGAGGTTCAGGTTCCCTTGGAGCGAAGAGATAAGAATAAAGGAGAGATTAATCAATGGGAGAAAGAAAATAATATTGGAAGAACTCAGGGAGATGTCAAACAAAGCTTTGAACCGGGTGTCTGTTTTGTCTGTGTCTGGGATCTTTGTTTAAAGTTGCTGCAGGATTCCCGACAGGATTCTGACAGGAAGCAGAACAGAACTTGTGCGTGTGTGTGTGCATGTGTGTGTGCACATCTTTCTGTGTGTAAGGCCATTACTTGTGAGTAGTTAGGGTGCAGATGCTAAGCATTGCCTTCATTTGTTGCATTGTGTTTCTCTTTTCTCAGTGGTGTGTCATCTTCCCTGCATA